>WOXC01006125.1:0-183824 GCA_011680675.1 Gymnobelideus leadbeateri
ATATAGTTTCTTCCTATATTATAAAATAATATAAGAGATTAAATCTGAATATGTCACTTTTTCTCTGTTATTTTAGTTTAGTGGCATGGACCAAAGAAAACCTAAGGTCCCAAGCAACTCATTTATTGTGTTATGTCATATTAGTTTGTTATTGTATTAGTTTGTTTTCCTTATAGATACTAATTTTAGCAGGAACCTTTATTAGGTTCAAGGAATATGTAGTAGAAATGTTATTTGTCTAGTAACCCTTCTACTTTTTCTTGACTAGTTTGATGAGCATTTTCATTAAGTAATTGTAGTTTAAATTATTTGGAATATTTTCATTGATATTTCTACAAAGTATTAAGTTTACATACAGATTCCATGCCCTAGTTTCTTACACTAAAATTTGGGATAAATTTCAGAAATTTTTGTAGTAGCTTCCATTATATTTCTGATTTGTAAAATGTTTTTATTTATGTACTATACTTACTGGGAGAATCTTGTAATAATTTTTGTAAAATCTGTCAATAGAAACAACTTTATTGGCTATTTGTACTTATTGGAAACTTATTGAAAATTTTGAAAAAAAAAATTAGATAGTCCATTCTATTTCTGTCCAATTTTTTCTCTTCCTTTAACCTTTAAAAAGTGACAAATACTTGCTTCTAAATGTTGACGACGAGGACAGTGGTGATATATTGATGATGATGATGATGATGAAGATATTCCAAGTTTTGGATTGATATGTTAATATAAAATTAATTAAACCTCAGCTTAAAATTTATATCAGAAAGCCTCTGAGACCATTGATAACTATGGATTAATTTTAAAATTTTTTCTTAATCATGATTTGTAGTTTTGAAAAGCTATACATAGAAATAGAGATATTTAATATTTCTTTTTTCTAATGCTTGTTATATGTATGTTTTTTTCCTAGATCTTCCTCAGAACTGTGATCCTAACATTCCCCTAGTTGCTCAGGAATTAATGAAAAAGATGATACGTCAGTTTGCAATTGAATACATTTCAAAAAGTGGTAAAATTCAAGAGAATAGAAATGGTTCAGTTGGACCAAGTCTAATATGTAAAGGTATCCAAATGAATCAAATAGAAAACTCTCTTCAGGAAGAGCAGGAAGGCCCCCTAGACCTCACTGTGAATCGAACTCAAGAACAAAATACTCAACAAGGTAAGACTTTTGTAATATACCATATACTGACTTGTAATTATTTTAGGAATCTAATTTTTTTCTTATTCTGCTTTGCTCATTTATAGATAAAATACTTAATATATGGTCAACTCATCTTCCATAGTGTGTAAAAGAATTGCAGTTATAAAGACAATGCCAAATCCTCATTTTAACTATTAATTTGGTAAAAGAATGATAGTTTCTTTCCCAGATATTCTAACCAGTGTCAAAATTAGTTTTATTAAATATCACCTATTCTTTTATCAGTATGATCATACTATACTAAGAAGAAATATGACCAAAAGCAAGTAACTTATTAAAAAGTGAGGAAAAAGTTTAAATAATTATCATACCTGATAATGAGTGATCTGCATGCACATGTGCTGTATTAAGTGCTATTAATTTGGAATTAAAAAAAAAATGAAAAGATGTGCCCTTTGCCCTAAGGCTGTTTAGGACAAAGGGCACATCTTTTAGTTAGTTAGTTAGGAATATAGGAAAAAAACAAAATAAGTGAAAAAATTTACGTACCTTCTGAGAGAGAAACCAATAAGAACACTGAGTTGATATGGGCCAGAAAGGCTTAATAATGTTTACAGAAAGGGATTTATAGGGGGCAGCTAGGTGGCGCAGTGAGTAGAGCGCAGGCCCTGGAGTCAGAAGGATCTAAGTTCGGATCCGGCCTCAGACACTTAACGCACACAAACAAAAACCTAGCCTTGTGACCTTGGGAAAGTTACTTAACCCCAATAGCCCTCCAAAAAAAAAAAAGAAAGGGATTTATAGCTTGAAGGGGCCTTAGAGATCATCTGATACAATCCTCTCCATCCTCATCCAAGGATGAGATAACTGAGGCCCGCCGAGTTGACCAAGATTGCAAACATTATAAGAGGCAAAACCAAGATTCAAACTCAGGTACTTGTGATTATAGATCCACTGTTTTTTTCACTCTGCTTTATTGCAGAAAGAGCCATCAGGCCCCAAACAATGTAAATAGCAATTGTTTGTGTTTTGGCCAGAAATCCTGAGGGTCTCCCTGCTCCCCCATCGATTTTTTTTTTTTTACTAGATAAGAGGCTGTTCTTTGCCTCACTCCTTACCTAGCCTTTGTCAGTGAATGAGCATTATCTCAGTCAAACTGAGACCTGGGAAAGACTTTAGTTTAAAAAGGCCAAAGTTCCCACTATAACTGGGGCCATCTCCAGTGGTCCGGATCTATATCTTGTCCCTGGCTCCAGGTGACTCTGGAGGAAAAAGTGAGCCTCGTGACTTTGCATAGCTCTTCCTCACTTAAATCCAGTTCACTTGCAAGTCATGGCATTACCTTCCTGGTATCATGGTCCTCTTCAAGAATGAAGGACAAACAGCAGCAACAACAAACAACAGTTTCAGAGAGAAAGTTTGTCATAAAGAGGTAGAGCATTCCAGATGTATTAAGGATGACAAATAATTTTGTTTAGTTAGATCACAAGGTACAGCCTGCCATAAAAAGGAGATTGAAATATTCAGAAGGGGAAAAAAAGCCTTAAAGCCATGGGAACTTCTAGGGATTTTAAAAGACTAATGTAGTATTTTCAAAAAAATTTAAGAAAGGTGTTTCACTGCTGGATTTTATAGTTGAGATGGATTTGGGGGAGGATAGAAAGAAAGGGTATTCAGATAATTTCAGACATAAAGACTGTATATAGGTTGTTGGGTTTTGGGTTTTTTTTTAAGAAGCTCAGAAATATAATAAACATATTAAACTTGGTTATAAAGTACTAAGGAAAGGAAAAAATAAAGATCACTTTGACTGATGAATTGTGAAAAGAAGATAGTACTAACTATTGGGAAGAACATTTTACCTCCCTTTTACCGTGGACCATGCTTAGCTCATTAATCAGAGCTGAGACAAGAAACACATTATGAAGCCAGTGAGGGATAGATGAGCCTATCTGCTTATTCTTTCCACCTGTGGAGTGAAGGTACTAAAAAGATTACCTTTTTACATAGGATTATAGCAGAAAGAGTATTTTCTGTAAAGTCTTGTAAAGAGTAAGGGACTGGGGTGGCTAGGTGGCGCAGTGAGTAGAGCATCGGCCCTGGAGTCAGAAGGACCTGAGTTCGGATCCGGCCTCAGACAGTTAACGCAGACACAAACAAAAAACCTAGCCATGTGACCTTGGGCAAGTTACTTAACCCCAATTGCTCTCCAAAAAGCAAAAAAAAAAAAGTAAGGGACCATCATATTCCCCATCTCCAGATGTATAAAATCATGATAATATTCCCTTACATAATAGAAAATAGTTGACATGCTTTAGTTTTATTTAGCTTAAATTTTTCCCTTCTGCTAAATTCAGTAATCTCATTTCCTTCAGTCATGCTTTGTATCACATGGTTTTCAGACCTTTCACCATTCTGGTCATCTACAGATAGTCTGTATTTATTAATATATCTCTTAAAATGTGATGTCCATAACTGTATTCCAAACATCCAACTAGCATAGGTTTGTACAGTACAGGCACAATAGAACGATAGAGGGGAAGTTCTGGTAGTAGAATGGACCCCAAGTAATAATCCTCCAAGTGACTTGCTTAAGGTCGTACAGTAGTGAGTGTCTGGGGCAGTATTTGAACTTGGGTCTTACTGATAACAGGGTTTGGCTACTGTTCATAAATCAGTACTGTTGTACCCTTTACATTTCTCCTTTCACCCTGCTTATGTCAGACTGTCACTTCTTGCTACTGGCAGTTTTCCTGTGGCACCTCCTTTACCTTTTCATTTGCTCCTTTCTGATTCATCATGCTCTGGGAGCCCAGGCATTCTGGTTTATTTTAATTTGCGTGTAAGGTAAGCTGAATACAAAGTTTCATTGAGGGCCTGAGAGGTATTATGACTAAAGTTTATTTTTTAGTTCACTAATTATGTACATAATTTCTGGGTTCTTAATAAGTGTTTTATGTTGTTTAGGTTGCCAGATAACTGAATACCAAAGAACTAAGCTATGATTAGTTAATAGGTTTCAGTACAGTATTATATTGACTTTTCAAACAGTAGTATGCTGAATTGATATTTTATATGTGGTTCACCTATGAGGTTTCCCCTTCTCCATACTCATTTAAATGATCAACTAAATAATCAGTATAGTATGCTTTTTTCCTTTTGTTTATGAACCTTTTTTTTAATTATCACAGTCACTTTGAGTTTTTTTCCTTTTAAAGTGTAATCATCTTAACTTTGGGTCATTTGTTACTTCAGTCTATCCTCTTATTACTTCAAGGTACCATTAATACCCTGCAATCATTTGATGCAAAAACGTGAAGTTTTATTTGTCTCATAAAATACTGTGTTCTTCATTTATGATAACATTAAACCTGCCCTCTAAATTATCCAGAAAGCTTTAGGAACATTCCACTAATGGTTGATAATAGTTGGCTGAGTACTAGAGGGTTTTGGCAACAGTCACTATAAACAATATTCAAAGTAAGAACTCTGTGCAATAGAAAGCCTGAGCATTAGCTCCTGTGAAATTAGATTGTTACTCTCTGTCCCTTTAGTTTAATTCTGGGATGAATAAAGGTTCCAGGTTCCATGTGCAAAAGCCAAGTTCTCCCATATTTTATTTCTCAGGATTATTCTTTTATGTTTTTGTAGTGATCTTAATCCACTGCTTCTAGGATTCTAGAAGTGAAGCCTTGTCTTACCTCAGAAGAGCTGCTGGTATGTAGGTAGAATCAGGGTGGTAGAATCAGAGGAGGAAGGGTCAGGAAATCTTAGTTTATGTAGCTTCCTTATAGCTATTATATGAATCATAGAATTCTAGAACTAAAAGAAATTTTTCAAAGTAACATCGTTCAGCACTCTCATTTTCCAGATGATAAAACTTATCTAAGATGCAGGTAGAGTAAAAAATAGCCTTTGATAGATTGTGTAGAATGATCACCCTAATCCCAATGAGTAAATACTGAACATTTTTGTTAAGGTTGTAGTAGGGTTATTAATTTTATTATATACTTTTTACATGCTAAATTTTTTAAATTTTTCTATAAAGATGATAATCATTCATTTAGAGCTCTTAAAGGTTCATAAAGACCTTTTCTTCACATACACACAATAAGGTGAGCATTAAAAAAAGTATTGATCTCATTTTTATAAATGGAGACAGATTCATAAAGGTTAAATAATTTACTTAAGTTTATACAACTGGCAAGTGCAATTCAGTATTTGAAACTAGGTTTTTGCAATTTTTGTCATAGCATCCTTTATATTGTGACCAAGTAGGGCTATTTTCCAACTAATTTCTGTTTTTTTATAAGAAGATAACCATACATAAACCGGAAAGACAAACCAAAAAGCAAGAAGATATTGTGCATTTCCCCCTCTATTTACAAAATACTTTTTTAAAAAATTATATTTTAATCAGTAAATAAATTCTTTTTTTGATTGCTGCTAAATTTTTCACCTTTTTCCCCTCCCTTCTGTAGTTTGCAATTACATTTAACACTTATAGAACCTCTCACTTCAGTTGCCTCTTTTCCTGATAGGCAGTATTAAAACCTTGCTCTAAGTAATCATTCTGTCCCTCATTTTCATGTAATTTGGTCTCATTTATCTTAGCCTCTAACACATCATTTTTCTATGCTCCAGTTGAGTATATAAGAAAGCTTACTTGTCTACTTGCCTTAAAGAAATGTACAAAACAAGATTTGTAAATTGTAAAGTGCTATAAATGTGTCAGGCTTCAGTATACTTCTGTTTCTCCATGCTGTATATTCATTCACAAACAACTAATTAAATGCAACTTGCTGGGACAAATACAAAGATAATTAAGGTTTGGATCTTATGCCCTCAAGGAATTTACATTCCAGTAAGGAAAATACAGCACAAATATGATATACAATATTACACCCTAGATATAGTTCAGGATAGAGTTAAATAAACACTTCTACAAGGGAGGTCAATTTGACTTTATACAGGTATCATGGAGATTTTGTTGAATGTGACTTTTGACTTAAATGTGACAATAAAAGGAAATTCCTGATTAAAAAATTATGATTTAGATAAAATGGGTAGTGGCATAGAATCTTATTTAGAAAATAAACTTCTGTTGGACACATGTACTGGTACTTGGAAGCATGATAGAGATCACTGGATGAGATATCTATGGAGGAAGGAACAAGCAATATTGCATGGGAATTGTGTGCTACAGATCACCTAATCATGAGGAGTAAATTAAAAATCACAAATCTGGCATGGAGGTATGTTAAAGTAGCCATGGAGATTTTCAGCTATTTAGATAATGACTTAAATCTTTTTCTCTTCTAAAATCAGAGTACCTGGTAAATTTTTTACTTTTCTTTAATGACAGTTTCATTCTTCCAAATATAGAAGAAAACACCAATGGAATTGCTATCCTGGACCTGATTCTGACTAATGAGAAGGAAGTAGTTGCCAAAGTAAAATAATAATAATTCACACTTCTTATATTATTTTGTAGTTTATAAAATGTCCCTCACAACAACCCTTTAAGATAGATTATATGCCTATTTTTCTTCCCATTTTATAGAGAAAGAGGCCAAAATTTAAAGAAGTCATATCACTTGCCCAAGGTTGCACAATTTAGTAAATGGCAGAGCCAGTTCAGTGGTTAAAAGACTCACTCTTTCTGCTATACTCTCTTGTCTCTTGATGGGAGCTTTGGAAGACAGAAGCTATGGCATATTTGAGTTCATGATGGTTAAGAAGGAGAGAGCTGGCTATAACGTATAACTTTGGCTGTTTTTTGTTTTAATTTTTGGTTCAGGCCTGTGATTTTATTCTAATGAGGACCTATTCTACCATTGCAAGCCCTTCACTGCTCCATAACTTATACGCTTAGAAATGTAGCCTGGAGCACTGAGAGGTTGTACAACTTGCCTACAGTCAGACTAGTAAGCAACCTAAAATTTGAGATGAGTTTCCACAGTCACACAAAGGAAAAATAATACTTATAGCCTAAAATTCTGTGGGGGAAGATTGATTTTATAGGACTCAGGTGCTCTCAGAAACAAACTTTCTACATTTAAACAATCTTAATGAGGTTAAGGACACATCTCTATCAAGAGAATGTGAAATGTATAGAAAGCTTCTCATTAACCAAATTAAAATTTTTAAAGGCATGTGTAGCAGATGATAGCAAAGACAAGTAACTGAGTATAAAGTGTCCTATGTTGTTTTTAAATGTCAGCAATGATAAAAACCAAAAAAGAGGAAAAGCTTTCAGCAAAATCAGAGAAGGGAGGAAATCTTTATAATGAGTTTCTCTGATAAAGGTCTCATTAGGCAACTAGGTGGTACTGTGGATAGACATGGGACTTGGAGTCAGCAAGACCAGAGATCAAATCCTGCTTACTAGTTGAGTGACCCTGGACAGATCAATAAACTCAGCCTTAGTTTACCTATCTGTAAAATAGGAATAATAACATAATTCTTTAGCTACCTACAGGGTTGTTGTACATGTGGTGCTTTTATAAGCCTTAAAACAGTATATAAATGCCAGATATAATTTCCAAAATGTAGAATAAATTAATTAAAATTTTTAAGAAGATGTATGTCTTCTCTCTCTCTCTCTCTCTTTTTTTTTTTTTTTTTTTTGCTTTTTTGGAGGGCAATTGGGGTTAAGTAACTTGCCCAAGGTCACACAGCTAGGTTTTTGTTTGTGTGTGTTAAGTGTCTGAGGCCAGATCCAAACTCGGGTCCTTCTGACTCCAGGGCTGACGCTCTACTCACTGCTCCACTTAGCCACCCCTTGTATGTCTTATTCTTATACTGAATCTTAAATCACTCACCTGTTAGGACAATGAGTAGCATGCTTAATTATTGACCCTTCTGGAATAATGGTTAGTCATCATCATGATCAGAATTCTCAAGTAAAAATAAAAGAGACTTTGCTCCCTGGATAAAAAGCATAGAATTTATTATTAAAATGATGGCTCAAGAGCTTTTAGACATTTTAAAATTGTCTCTTTCTTCATTATGTGTTCCTCAGTTCTTTGCAATCTAGCTTCATCTCTTACCACTCTTTTGAAACTTCTCAAAGGATACCAATGCAAGTGAACTTTTTTCAGCCCTCATCCTTTTTTTGTCTTCAAGTTTTTATATTCTATTGATCATGCTCTCCTTCTTTAAATTTAGCGATATCACAGTCGTAGTTCTCCTGTTTTTGTGACTATTCCTGTATTTGTTGCCTCCCACCTCATCAATTACCACGTTTTCCACTTATCAATTACCATCATACTACCTTTAAAATAGGGATCTACTACAAAGACCTGACATTTGAAACAATTCCCTTTTCTCCCCATATATTCTTTCCCTTAGAAATCTTATTCACTTTAACTGCTACCTGTGTATGTGCCATATGGAAAATCTATGTCTTCCTCAAGTGTGTATCTCAAATCCTGACTGCATTTCAGAACTCTATGCCTGGAATTTTAGCTGCCTATAAAAATTCTGTATCTGCACCTATTTCCTTCTCTGTTACTATAATTAACCTTATCTTCCACGATCAAAATATTAGGGTTTTTTCCAGAACCAAAATAATTAGGTTTTTATTTGACTCTTCATATTTGTGTTTTCTGTCATTTTCAATAATAGACCATCTCTGACATAAGTCCCCTTTATTATATTTCCACTGCTAACCTAGTGAAAGCTCTTATTACCATTTCTGTGGACTATTGCAGTAGTCTCCTAACAGATTTTCCCAACTCTCTTCTTTACCTCCTCCACCATCCTTCATACTGCTTCCAGAATAATTATTTATATAAAGTTCTGATACGTTGATTTTCTGTTCAGCAGTCTTCATTGGCTTCATATTCCCTGCTGAATAAAGTTGAAACTCTGTGAGCCATTTACTAGTACTATTTTAGCATTATCACATTAACTTTTCCTTGGATGCTACAATCTAGTCAAACTGTACTGTTCCCCTGGAATACTGAAGTAGCCTCTTTATTGGTCTTCCTACTTTGTCCCCTTTGTAATTCATCTACAAAGCTGCCAAAATAATTCAAGACATAGGGCTTGGGGCTGACTTTGTTATTCCCTTGATTTAAAAAATCTTCACTGGTTTCATATTGTCTCTAGGATTATTTCAAACTCAGCCTAGCATTTTTAAGCACTACTATGCAATTGCACTCCAGCCTATTTTTTTCACCCTTACTTCACATTATTCCCATTTATACTTAGCAGGGTATAGATGAAAGATGGGTGAAATAAGGGTTTTCCACTTATAAAGCCCAGAGAGGTTTGGGTTCTGTAAACCTAAAAGACTTATAGATAGTCAGAGTATATGATGACATTTATCAGTTCATCAGATTTCATGGGCATATAGTTCCTATCAAAGTTTTCCAGTCTGTGTTCTGAATTTAATTTATTTACCAAAAGCAGCTGGGCCCAAGAAACCAGACCAGCACTCATAGCTTCATTTTAAAAGTTTATGCCAGGGGCAGCTAGGTGGCGCAATAAATAGAGCACCGACCCTAGAGTCAGGAGGACCTGAGTTCAAGTTCAAATCCGACTTCAGATACTTAACACTTAACTAGGCTGTGTGACCTTGGGCAAGTCACTTAACCCCAATTGCCCCTCCAAAAAGCAAACAAAAAAAAAAGTTTATGCCAGAACAGAAGTATCATTTTACCATGTATTTAAGTGATTAAATGAAGTAAAAGTCAATATTCAATCTCTGCCAAAGTGAAGTAAGTTAGTGATCTGTGTAGAATCTTAGAGTAAGTAGTATGGGTAGCAGTAAATGTGATTGAAATTACATAGGCTATGCTCACTTAGAAGGATTATTTTCTTTTAATAACACTGTTCAGAGGAATTCAGCTATTTTATATGTAACCATAGAAAAATTCTTAACATGATTAGTTAGGTAAAACTATAGATGATGAAAAAAGATTGCAAGAGACTTCTTTTATTTCCTTTTCAGTCTCCAAAAGTGTTACCAGTTTTTAGGATTCATTATAAAATGTATAAAATTAATATCTTAATATTTATTTCCTTAATGAATCACTTTCATAATTGCTGGGTCTCCATTCTATCCAAAGAGATAACTCTTGACAGAAATCTATATTAATATGCATATGACCTTAAAGTTATCAGTTTGCTCAAGTTGTGAATCCTGACTCAACTTGAATACATTTATGATTTTTAGTGGGAAATGATGAAATAATGAAAAGTTGCATTGTAATGTTTTGTTACCTCCACTTAGGTCAGCAGTACCATGAATTAGCAATTTTATTTTCAGATCTTATGCCTCATAAGCCATTGTATATCTACCATTTTACTGAATTAACCGAAATAGATAAAAAATATAAAATCCCACTGTAACTATTTTTTGCTGTTTATAAAAAAAAATGTAATTGAAAAGAGCAAAATGCTACTAGAAATGTACTTTTCCAACAGTGTATTTCCCTTCCTTATATCAAAATTGCTTAAGCTTCCTTTAAAGATATAACAAGAGAAATAATGTTCAAGGACCTTGTGTTAAAGCAGAGTATAAAATAAGGAGACGCCAAAGGTATTTATCACTGTCGTGGTAGAGATTCAGCGTGGGAATCCCAAGTTGGGAGAGGGATTTTCTCTGGACTGTGAGGTCGTTCTGATGTTCTTATTTATATATAATATTGTTTTCACATATCAAATCTTCTAACTTTGCAAAACTTCTTAGAAGAGATATGAAACCAACCAAAATAATAGGATCCAACTATTCACATAAAAAAGACCAAGAAGTCAAAGAATTTCTGCTGCCTGCATAATGGCATGTATCTGAATAGACATACAATGGAATTTAGCTGCTAATATTATGTCTCAGACAAACAGCACAAATGGGGCAGTGAGTTAGGCCCAAATGTAAGAGATGGAAGAAAAAATTCTGGATTACCCTGAGCAAATTGTGAAACTCCTTTAACTTGCATGGCTCCTTTGCTTTCTGTAATAGCATCATGCTTGCTTTCTGTGTTATTGTATGTCTGTAAGCCATGGAATACAGAAGTCTCTGAAGAATTAAAAAAGGATTTTACCCAAAGGGCAATGGAGAAAGACATAATGGTAATGAGAAAGCTATAACATAGAACCAATGAGAAACTTTGAAGAGGAACAAAAGTAAAATGCATCAACAGGTAAATGAAGAAAAAAAATAAAGATAGGCAAGATATGCCATAGCCTTAATGATCTACTGGTCTCCATGATATATTAAGAGATATCAAGGTAAACTTCAGCAAGTTGTATAGACTCTCTGTGGTCAACTGAGCACGTGGACAGGAGTCAAATAGGTTAAGATTAAATACCCATTTTAGTGTGTATCATGTACCAGTTTTTCACCAAATAATCTATTAAAAAGATTTCATACCCTAAGTCATTTTATGAATCTTTTCTCTAAGAAATAAATTAGATTAATACTGTCAGTATTATTAATGAGAAATCCAAATATCAGGTTAATAACCTATATTTCAATAATTTTTTTCTGAACTGGGCAAATATTGAAAACTTGAGCATTTTCATTTATAAAGAAGAATAGAAATGATTTGCATATAAAACCCTACCATCTCTATTATATAGCTTTGATTTCTTTTCAAAATGATATAATAAACATGGCACATTCATTTCAAACCTTACTTATGACTCTTGAACTTCCTTTATTTATTTTTAAGTGCTATTTTTTTTTTGCAATTATTAGCCTTGCAATTTTTCTTTTCTCCCCCAAGTTGTCATTTAAAAAATTTTAGGGGTGGTGGAATCAGGAGGACCTGAGTTCAAATTCAACTTCAAATTAGCCTTGTGACCTTGAGCAAGTCACTTAACCCCAATTGCCCTCCAAAAAGCAAAAAATAAATAAAAACCATAACAAATAAGGAAGGCTAAGCAAAACAAGCGTTCACATATCCATGTCCAAACGTGTCTCACCTCCGTCAAGCAGTCAGTAGCATGCTTCCATATTGGTTCTCTGGGGTTGTGATTGTTTCAGCACTTACTCATTTATTTGCTATAACAAAAAGTGCTGCTATAAGTATTTTTTTATACATGTGGGTCTTTTCCTTCTTTCTTTGCTTATATTTTCAGGGTATAAGCCTACTAATGGTATCTCTGTATCAAAAAATATGTATAATTTAGTGATTGTTTTTATGCATAATTCCAAATAGTTTTCTAGAGTGACTAGACCAGTTTCACCAATAGTACTTTTATATATCTGTCTTTTAGTAGCCCAACATATTTCATTTTTCTTTTAATCAACTTTGCCAATCTGATGAGTAAGAAGTAGGATCTTAGAGTCCTTTAATATATATTTCTCTGATTATTAGTTATTTAGAGATCAGGAAAGGTTTATAATATTGAGTCTTGAAGGAAATCATGGTAGTGTCCCTAAGTAAGTAGAGATGACGAATGTGAATGGGTAGATGGGAAATGGAATGTCATGGAGAGGAAAGAGCCAGTAGTAGGGCAGCTTGACTGTAACATAGGGGGTTTAAAGGTGGTGAGTAATTTGAAGTAAGTCTGAAAAGGTGGATTGGAGCCATATTGATGATTTTAATGTTAGAGATTTTGTTATTTCATCATTTAGGCAACTGAGAGCCACTGAACATTTTAGAGTTAGGGAATGGCATGATCACAGCTATGTTTTAAGAGTATTCATCTGGGGGCGGCTAGGTGGCACAATAAGAGCACCAGCCCCGGAGTCGGGATGGCCCAGGATCGGTCCCAGCCTCAGAAAATGAGCACCCACACATAAGTAATGACTGGCCGTGTAACCTTGAGCAAGTTACTTAACCCCAATTGCTTTAAAAAAAAGGAGTATTAATCTAGTGACTCTGTAAAAGGAGAGATTGGAGATTAGGAGAACGTTTAGGTGTTTGCAGTAAAGGGTTAGAGGTAAAGTTTTGGTGGCAACTGAACTAGAGCAGTGAAGAGAGATAGTGGGGGGAGGGAGTAAAGGGAAAGGAAGAGCCATTTTGAGGGCACAAATCTAGGTGACTAGAAGAATGGTCATGTGCTGAAGAGAAAAAGGAAGTTTGGTGGAGGTGTGGGTAATAGGGAAATGATGAATTCTACTCTGACATCTCAACTCACGTGTAGGTAAAGATGAAATGTCCCATAGGCTGTTGATGACTTAGAACTAAAGTTCAGGATAAAGAATATGCCTGGATATTTGGCTTTGGGAGTTATCTGCATATAAAAAAATAATCCCATGGGAGACTACTTGAGAAAATGGATAGAGAACAGAAAGAAGACAGCCCCTACATAAAGCCTGCTGGCACAAGCAGTTTTGATGGGAAATGGATTTATGGTCCAGGAAAGGAGACATTGAAGAGTTTCAGAAGATAGGGAAGTGATTACAGAGAGTTAGCATGGCTTCATCAAAAATAAACCATACCAAACTTATCTCTTTTCCTTTTTTTATTTGATAGGACTATTAAACTAATAGATAAGGAGGAGCTTTTTAGCAGAACTTTTGATAAAGTGTTTAATATTACTCTGGTGAAGAAGTTGGAGAACTGTGGATAAGATAATAATAGAATCAGAAGGATTCAGAACTGGTGGCAGCATTGATGAAGGTCTGTGGCAGAATAACACCAGGGAACTGTTTGACATTTTTATCAGCAACCTCAATAAAGAGACCATCATCAAATTTGTAGTGACACAAAGTTATGAGGGATAGTGAAAACACTGGATCTTGATAATCTGTAGCATAAACTTAATCTAATAAAATTAAGTAGGAATAAATCTAGAGTTTTGCACTTGGATCAAAAGTAGTATAAAATGGGGGAGACATGAATAGGTAGCAGTTGTTCAGAAAAAGATCTGGCGGGGGGGTTATCAGACCTTTTCAGGGTCCATATGAGTCGGTATGATAAAGCAGCCAGAAGGACTAAATTGATCTCAGACTGCATTAAGAAGAGCATTGATTGTGAGGATAGGGAGAGGATGTTCCCACTGAACATCGTCAGATTTCATCTAGAGATTCTGTTTCAGTTCTGGTGACCATGGTTTAAGGAAGGATATTGGCAAACTGAAGAGGCAACCCAGATAGTTCAAGGCAAAGTCTGTGTCACATGAACATTCAATTGAAAGATAATAGTGTAAAACATTTCTTAAATGGTAAAGTCTTGTTGATTCATTTTCTAGAAGTTGAGAATTTGGGATTATTTGATAAAATAATGTAAAGAGTTTTTAATAGTTTAGGTATTGTAAATAATACTATAAGGGAATGCAAAGGTTTTTTAAAGCAAATGATTTTAATGCCAGTCTTTATTTAAATTTATTTTTGTTTAGGATCTCTACCACTTTGTTGCATTTCTTTAAAAGTATAATTCAGAATTTTCACTAACTCATGGTAGTATGTCAAAATCTTGGCTCCATTCTTGAGAAGAGAGAATATCTGGATTAGCCAATATGGGGTGCATGTGATAGGGTTAGTGAAGGAAGGAAAACAAGAATTGCTATGCAGCAAATAATGATCCATTTGAGGTTAGTTCATTTTTCATCTTAAACTACAGTATAAATTAAGTTTGAAGACTTATTTTCACAAATGAGATACCTTTCGAGATTGTTTTTCCCCTTCTTTGTTTCCAGAAACCTTAGTTTGAAGGCATGCTCACATGTGGGAGCAGGGGGGAGCCTGAAGCCTCAATAATGGGCTTAGTTTTTCAAGGTAGCTATATCCCATTGGGGAGGGAACTGGACTTGAATAAGGAAAGAATATAGCTTAGAAAATTCAAGGAATTAGTGACAGAATGTAAGAGAGACAGTGTGGAAGGATGAAATGGTTCAGCAATATGGAAAGATTGTAAGTAAAATATCGGATATTGGATGAGTTACTATTATAATTACTAGATTTAGCATATATTTTAATGATCAGTCAATCACAAATATTAAGTCACTTATCATATGAAAGTTGTGCTTTATGAAGTCCAGTAGAACAGTGGTCTCCAAATTAGTATGCATGGATAACTGCTTTGCTATACAAAGATAACAATTTCTCAATTATTAATTTATTTCTTTATTTCCTCCTAAAATTTTTTCATTATATCATATAATATATAGGAGCATACATGTAAAATTTATAAATTACTTATAAATGAGGAGGGTATATGTTCTAATCTTTTACTAAAGGGGTACATGATCTAAAAACTTTGGAGAGCAGTGCTATAGAGGATAGTGATGATGATGATGATGATGATGATGATGATGATGATGATGATGATGTAGATGTACAATTCCTACCTTAAAGTAACTTTTGGTGGGACACATGAATCTTTTATTTAACTAGTTCATAGAATTTCTGATGCAGGAATTCCCTCTACCAACGTTTATTTTGTTTAGCAATTTATCGTCATAGAGAATTGCCTGTAGGTGCCAGGAAGTTAGATGACTTGTCATGACTGTCACATAACCTAGTATGTGACAGAGGTGGGACTTGAAACCTAGGTTTTCATGAATATGAAGCCAGCTCTTCAGTCATTACGCCATGCTGCCAATATGATAATAGAAGACATATTACTATTGATCAGAACAGGTTTTTTAAAATGTTTCTGAGCAATACCTTATCGACAAATGCATGACAAATGTAAGATGAGAGAGATCCCAAGAGAGCTTTGTAAAGTATTTGACCCGGATCTTAAAGGGTGAGTAGGATTTGGATAGGCAAAGAAGAAAGGAGAAATTATTTTAGGCAGGAGAGAAGATATGAGAAAAAATTTGGAGTTTTAAGAGAGTACAAGATGGGTTTGAAAACAACTATATAAGTTGTATAGAATATAATGTTTAAAAACATATAATTGGAAATAAACTCGTAATGGTTGGTTTCAGCCTTGCAGCCAGACTTGTCAGGGCCTTAAATTTTGGGCTAAGGAATCCTGCTCTTTTTGCTTAGGGCACTTAGAAATTCTTAAAAATATGTGACCAGAAGAGTAGAGGGATCAAAATGTTATTTCAGAAAGATTAGTCAGGTGGCATTTTATAGGGTAGATTGGAAACAGGAAGTTTATGTTATTAGTTAAAGTATGAAGTGATAATTCTGATTTCACCTTCTGATACTTGCCCCATTGCCAAGAACCACCTGAAGATGGTCTCCCTTACAAATGTAAATATTCATTTAATTCTATTTGTTTAACATCTGTGAACTGTAGTCACACCAGTATTTTTAGATAATAAATTTCCAAAGGTTGTGGACTATATAAAATAATTTGCACGACCATGCCATAAAGTCTTATTATATATACTTTGGGAATACTTTATATTAAATTAGATGACTGCTGTATTATTCCTAGATGCTTTAAAGAAAATCATTAGAGAGGATTAAGATTTTACAAATGTGTTGGGGCAGCTAGGTGGCACAGTGAATAGAGCACCGGCCCTGGAGTCAGGAGGACCCGAGTTCAAACCTGGCCTCAAGACACTTGACACAATTACTAGCCATGTGACTTTGGGCAAGTCACTTAACCATTTGCCCTCCAAAAAAAGGACAAAAAAAAAGATTTTACAAATGTGGAACCTGAGTTAATTCCAAGTCTTATTACCACTCTTCTGTTTTTAGATTGATGATAGAATGCCTTAAGACTTGTACAAATATGAGACATGAAATTTATGTAAGGATATTTTGTTAAAGATATATAAAGACCTAATTCAAATTTATAAGAACAAGAGTTGTTTCCCAGTAGCTAAGGGGTCAAAGGAATTGAACAGGCAGTTTTTAAGGAAGAAATCAAAGTCAGCAACTGTATGAATAAATACTCCAAATTACTAACAACTAAAGGAATACAAATTACCTCCACTTTTAAGGTTCCTTCTCATCAGAGTTTGGCAAAGACAATAACAAAAAATAATGACAATTGCTAGAATAACTGCAGAAAAACAAGCACATTAATACACTTGTGATGGATCTCTAGTTTGGTCTAGTCATTCTGGAAAGCACTTTGGAACTGGGTCCAAAAAGTTATTAAACTGTGTATATCCTTTGACCCAGTAATATCACTCTCACCTATCCCACCCAACAGATGAAAGAACAAGAAAGAGAACAAAGATATTTATAGCAGCTCTTTTTGCAGTAGCAAAAAACTGGAAGTAAACAGTGATTAAACAAATTATGGTGTATGAATGTTATGTAATACTATTGTGTCATAAGAAATGATGAAAAGGCTGGTTTTAGAGAAACATAGGAAGACTTTGAATTATTGATAAACAGTGGATGGAACCAGGAGAACAAGTCTGGAAATAATAATATTGTAAAGACAGAGGACTTTGAAATTTTTAAGAACTGTAATATTGCAGTGAAAAGCCATGATTCCAGAGTACTAATGATAAAACATCTCCTTATCTTCTGACAGGTGATAGAGTATTAGGTTTACAATAAAAAATAAAATTGAAAAAACTAAAGACACTAAGTAATTGACACATGTATATATCAACAATAGCTGTTTCCCAGTAGATGAGTGGTCAAAAATTAATTTAAAAATTAAAATATATATTAAAACACATATTAACTATAAAAATAAAATTACATAAAAATTTTATTTTCAGAAGAATTGCAAACAATAAATGCCTATGTAAAAGCATGATCCATAATATATAAGCAAAATGTAAATTAAAACAGTTCCACAGAAGTTAGAACAGTCGATTTTGAAAGGGGCTTCAGGAAGATAGAAAAATAAACTTTTTTTTTTTTAGCATTTTCTATGCCCTGGTACTGGGTACAGATTATTGTTGTTGATCTGTGTTCTCAAAGAGGACCAGTGATATCAGCAAGGCAATGTCTTGACTTGCAAGTGAATTGGATTTAAGTGAGGCAGAGCTGTGCAAAGTCACCAGCTCCACTCTCTTCTCCAGGGTCCTCAGAGTCCAGTGGCAAGACATAGGTCAGGACGACTGGTGATGGCCCAGGATGCAGTGGGAGACTTTGACCTTTTTAAGATAAGGTCTTTCCCTAGGTCTCAGTTTGTCTGAGGTGACATCCATTTAGTAGTTAAAAGCTAGGTAAGATTTGAGCTAAAAGACGGCCTACTTTGCCTTCACAAAAGACTCAGTTTCTGGCCAGAACAAAAATAATTGCTTTATACTCACTCTGAGCCATCAAAACCATCAAACCAACATATATTATTGATGTTGCTGTAGAGTAATAGTCTAGAAGTTCTTGATTTCAGCTTGGAATTTTGAAAGAAAAGTGATTAGACTGCCCATTCCCTTAGACTCATCGAACCCCCAAATGCTTATAACCCTCAAGGAAATCAGAGAAACAAAGATGCAGTAGATGCCAAAATAGTCGCTGCAATGATTCTCTATGGTAACAAATAACTGGAAACAAAAGCAAAGAAAAACATTGACTTTTATTGTTTGCTTAAGAAGACTGATCAACATAGATGAGTAGCTGTGAAAAGGACACAAAAATTCTTTCCCCAAACATTTAATTTCTGTACAATGCAGAGGTGTCAGTCAAACAGAACACCAGTTTAGAATGTTAGCTAAACTGTAAAGCATTATTGGAAGAAGATAGTGAAAGACTACAAAGCAGTATTGCTTGACAAATAGCAAAGATGAACATGTAAAAAGTTTGTCATTAAATCCAAATAAACTCATAAATGTGACCAGGAGAACAACAAATGTGCTATACATGAAACAATTTTAACTTTTATAGTGACCTATTTTCATTTGTAATAATAACAAGGGGATAGCCTGTACACATACTAAATAATGTCCTCAGCAAAACTATAGGTAGGGAACAGGCAGGCCTTAATAGTTTTCCATGTTTGCGATCATATAACTGACTGAGCTATATGTAGGAAATATAAAACTTGGCAATTGTTTAAAAAATACACACACACAACACTTGGTTAAAACAAAATGCAATCGTGAAGAAGCCCTTAATGTACCTTCTATACTCATGGTAAAATGATATGAGATTCTTTATGGAGGGTCTGGAATGTTGTACATATAGACAAACACAATGTGTTTAATTTTGCTGAACTGCTTTTTTTTTTCTTGTTAAGAATCTTTGTTACAGAAGAAGACTTATTGGAAAAGGGTGGGGTATATGAAAAATGAAGGTGATATAAAAACAAAAGTTATTAATAAAAAGGTTTTTTGTGTTGAGAAGAGACTAGCTCCAAAGATAATTGTAAATTTTAGCCCTTATATAGATTTAAGTTAAGATATTTGGACATTTAGTGAGACATCTAAGTTCTTGAAACATTAAAATAAAGCCAGTAGAAAAAAAAGTGGTAATGGAAAATTGGAGAATGTGGTTGGAGCCAGTGTAAATGTTATGGGCTGGCAAAAACCCAGAGCGAATCTAGTTTCTGAAAACTATTTATGAAGACCTACCAGGCCTTTTTTTCACTTAATTAAAAGTGTCATTTATATGCTATATTTCATAATTCAGAAGAAACGAAAGATTTTATAAAGGATGCAACTGTAGAGCTGTTTTTCAGCGATCTACATCATATTGAAATCTAGCAAGTTATAAAATAGTAGCTAGATGTTCAAGAAAATGGTTCTCCTTTGTTATGAAAGGAGTCCCAGGCAAAAGACAAAGTTTCTATTGATGATGATCTCCAAATCCTCCTTTTTGCAAATGACATTGTAGAGCATACATTTTTGAACTTGAATCTTAAGGTCATTAAGCCCAACTCCCTACTTATATAAATGAAAAAACTAAAGCCCAGAGAGATTAAACAGAGCTGTGATTTGACCTGACCCCAAGTTTACTGACTGCAAAACAATCATTCTAATATCCCCATGATTTTTGTTATTTTCATCAATACAAGATCACTTCCAAACTTAAAAGAATCTATAGCCATTTGGAAGAATTTCATCCATAGCATTGAAAGTGAAAAGATTGCTAAAAGGGAACCAAACTATGTAATTGAAAAACCAATATTGAAAATGCAAGCAATATTAAGACAAAATGCTAATAAAAACTCTCACTTTAAAAAAAAATCACAATATTGATCCCATAGAACAGACAGAGATAATTCTTATAGAATGTTTCATATATTATAAAATGATCACTATTGGATATTTTGGCTTATTTTTTTACCTCAAGGAGTTGTTTTGAGGCTTAGATAGATGTAAAGCCCTTGACAAATCTTAAAAGTCGTGTAATGTACTTTTGATTTTTGCTAATTCACACAGCACTTTGTTTTGCAACATATTGATGCATGTACATAATTGTGTGTATGTCTTAACCTCCTGTTGAACAGGAAATTCTATGATAGCAGGGATCATATTTAACCTAGATTATGGATCTCCCACAATTGGTAGCCCAAGAGTTCTGCATATATAGGCATTGAGTGTCAAGGATACATTCAGACTTGTGATACAGCATTCTGAGAAATGGTTGACTTCCTCTGAAAGTTCCTAAATAAATGTAATATCTTTTTCTTTAGTCTTTGTTTCAAGGAATGAATAGGTTGTATACTCAAAAAAAAATTTGAGCTTTATCAATTTTATTGTGGTCCCCAATTTAAAGTTTATGAAGAACATTTGAACACAGATAAAATATTTCATATCTCTAACACTGCCTATTTAGGACACAGCTAAAAACTAGGAACTAATGTCACATGCCTCAAAACAAAAAACCCAAAACAAACCCAAAAATTAAAATCTAGTTACTCTTACTTTGCTACGAAAGTATTCTAAAAAGAATTGGGGTAGCTAGTTTCTAAGGCCAGAGTAGATTCAGAATAGAAGATTAAAAGAAGTGAATATTTCATAATAGCTGGTAGAGTGAACACATTTCCAACAATAGTAGAGGAAGAAAAAAATAAGGTGCAGGTAAAATAATACAAATGAACAAAGACTCCTGAGACCTCATACTATAAGGTCAATAAACTATTCACTTGAGTAGATTGAGAATATAATTTTATTACAGCATAATAGTTACTGATCTTCAAAATAATGATTATATGCACCAAGAATTGGGAGAGAACTTGAGATGCCATATAGTCCAAACCATACCTAAGAATCCTTCCTACAACATCCCTGACAAGTAGTTGTGTGGCCTTTGTATGCTGTATTCAAGTGAGGGTAAAAATCTACTACTTCCTAAGGTTCCTCTTGTTTACTTCTAGATGTTAGGAAACTTGTACTTGTATTCCGCATTTGTGATCTTTTCTGTAATTTCTGCATCTTTTCTTCTTCTTTCTGCCCTCTGGAGCTAAATAGAAAAAAATGTAAACCCTCTTTGACATGGAACATGGTATGTTTAAAGACAGCTACTATTTTTCCCTTAAACATTTTCTTCTCCTAGCTAGATATCTCTATTTTCTTTAACCAATACTTGTATGGTATCATTAAGAGGTTTTTCCACATCTCACTCAGCCTTCTCCATATAATCTTCAATTAGGCAAGTCTCTTGAAATATATCTAGAATTTAATGCAGTACTCCAGATACTGTCTAGCTAGCACTAAAGAGAGACTAATTCCACTTTTGTTTCAGACATTACACAGTTTGGCAGTCTTGTCACTGTATCTTTGGAAATTTTTTTTTATTCCATATGAACCAGGTTTCTTATAAGCCTATCCTTTTCCAGCTAATTTTTTTAAGCCTCTGTGTAGGACTTGATGTTTATTCTTGTAAAATTTAATCTTGTTTTGACCCTCCAGCTTGCTTCCTTTCTTTAGGATCAGGTTCTGAAACTTGTTACTTTTTTGTTTTTGTTGTGGTTTTTCAGCCCTCCAACAACAGTTATATGCCCTTTTTTTAAACCAGTTTGATAGGTGTGAGCGAGAAGCTCTGAGTTTAACTTACATTTCTCTATATATGATTTAGATAATTTGTTAATGTAGTTTTTGATCTCTTTGATTTCTTCCCTTGAAAATTGCCTGTTCCTATCATTTTAGCATTTATTTATTGGGGAAATGGCTCTTTACAAATTTGAATCTGTTCTTTATATACTATAGCTATGAAACCTTTATTAGAAAATGTGTTTGTCTTTTAATACTGTAATCCAGGGGTGGGGAACCTGCAGCCTTAAGGCCACCTGTGGCCTTCTAAATCCTCGGGGGCAGCCTTTTGACTGAGTGCAGGTTTTACTGAGCAAATTCTTTTTTTTAAAGGGATTTGTTCTGTGAAGTTTGGATTCAGTCAAAGGACTGTACTTGAGGACCCACAGTTCCCCACCTGTGCTCTAGTCTAAGGAAAAAATGTAAACTTTAAAAAATTAAACTGGGGTGGCTACGTGGTGTAGTGAATAGAGCACCAGCCCTGGAGTCAGGAAGACCTGAGTTCAAATGTGGTCTCAGACATTTAACACTTACTAGCCATGTGACCTTGGGCAAGTCACTTAACCCCAAAATGCCCTGCCCTTCCCCCTCCAAAGAAAAAGCGAGAAAAGAAAAGTTAAACCATTCAACTATTCTGAAGACTTAATTATGTAGAACATTCCTAGTGGGTGTCAGTTATACATACATGTGTGTGTGTAAGATGTTCTGAGAGTTTTTGCATAGTTTAAACTTTAATAGTTTTTAAACCTCTATTCAGTTTCAGCTATTAGAGTCTAAAACTGCACTAAGACTTTTGGGGTACATTGTATGACAAATATGTATATCTAAAAAATAATTCTACCTACGTATGAGGTAGGTAGTGCAAGTTTCAATTTATCAATTTTATAGTCAAAAGGAAAGATGCTTTTAGAGGTTGTGGCTTCATTAGTCCTACTATTAGCTAAGTGTCAAAGCAGACAGGCTTTTTCTGAATCCATGTTTAGTACTCTATTGTACTATTTCAATGTAATTATAAGGACACATTTAACATTAAGTATTTTTAATGTACAGTCATTTAAACTCAGTTATTAAATGTCAAAATCTTATTTACTGTCATGACAGAATATGCATTTAAGTGCTTTCTTGTAGTGATCACATAGATACTGAAATGGTGCCCATTACCATAAAGTCCTGTACATTGTTTTAAGTTTTTAATTTTAACATCATAAAATTAATATAAGCTCATCTTTATAAGAAAAATGTATTTTTATAACTCACTAATTTTAATATGATGAATAGTCTTAAAATTTCTTTTTGTTAAAAGGGCTCATTATTTTAGTGATCCATGTAATAGTTAAGCAGGTTTTCCATTTCATAATCTGGACCTTTTTCATTAGTTCAGGAAAATGTTTAAAACACTGAAATTTTATTTGCATAAAGCAGAATGTTGGAGTGGTATGTCAACTATATTGTAATTATGTTATAATACAGTCTTCAGTTTTCATCTTAATATGCTTCTGGTAACAATATCATAAATTATATCATTATAAAATAGATTGTTTTCCAATAGAAACAATATTATAATGAGGAGGGAAGAGATGTTTATGTTTTGACTTGAAGGATTTATATCAAATGACTAATGTAGTCAACAGTACAAAAGGAAAAGATGAAACAATTTTAAACCTTGAACAGTTCAAAGTAGTAGAATTGTGTAGTAAGTACTACAAAATGGATGTGGCAAAATATATTGCAGGAAGTGAGCAAACACGTATCGATTAGTTACATACTATGGGCTAGGTACCAGGCTGAGCACTTTAATGAATGTTCTCTTATTTGATCCTCACAACAGCACTAGGAAATGGGTGTTGTTATTCTCCTTATCTTACAGTTGAGGAAACTGAGGCAGACAAAAAATAAATTTCTTGCCCAGGATCACACTTAAAGAGTCCGAGGCCAGATTTTAATTCAGGTCTTCCTGACTCCAGGACCAGTACTATTACTCATTATACCACCTAGGTGCTACTATATTGTGGGCTTCAATAAAAATAACATACATACCACATATAGAAAGTAGAACTTTGCTGTTTTAGATTTGGACTTATTTAAGACAATTCTTTAGTAATTTTGACTGCTTTCTTAGAATTTAGAAGGAAGGATTTAGTGGGCTAAATTAAAGATTGCCCATATATCTTTTCCTTAAAAAAAATTTCAAAATCATTCCATAGACATTTGAACTGTATTTAGTGTTGATTTCTTTCTTCTTTTCTTCCTTTGTCCTTTCTTCTAACAAATAAATATAATCATAGTATCTAAAAACTTGAATGCCTACGGACCTTAAATTGTGAAGGTTTAGAAAGATTTTCTCAAATATTGTACTCTTATTCATCTACTCTTTACAATTTTCCTCTGCCCTCTACATTTCTGACTCTAAACACAGCTCTTCTTCCCAATACATGGTGCGTCAGAACCTGCTTTGAATAAATAAGTAAGTTAGGAAAGAATAGCTGAAGATTGATTTTATGTAGTTAAATAAAATCAAATTACCTTTCTTTGTGATAGGAATTATCAGTGAACTGATATATGTGTAAAGTATGCTTATTTTACTTTTGTCCATACTAATTGTCTCAGAATTTTATAGGACCAGCTTGTAGAACTTTCTTTTTATTTTTCGTCTTGCTTCTGAATCACTGCCTACCCCCAACAGTTAGTTCTGTGCTGAGGAAGCCATTAAATGATAGGTAAAAGCAAAACATAGAAATAGACGAGTTATACAGTACTGAATAAATATAGTGATAAAAAGTGAAACATAAAATGCCTACATTTTAAACCTTTTACTCACTCTTTTTTTCTGAAAAATTATAGGGGATGGAGTATTAGATCTCTCTACAAAGAAAACCAGCACAAGATCCGAAGAGTCCTCAACATGTGATCCATCTTCTGAAACTTCTATGTCTGGGTAAGCCACATCTAGGAAATAATTATTAGTTGATGCAAAAATACATATTGGAAGACAGAGTTTTGTGATATATTGAGCATACTTATACACATTATACATCGTTTTTCTTCAGAATTTTTACCACTCATAAATGTCTATATCACACCTTTCATTTGTCTTTTTCTTTCTTTCTTTTTTTTTTACTCTTTCTGTTAAAGAAAAGTTATCAGAACAATCACCAAACTTTAGTTCATGTTGCTAAAATGCAAGTTTAATCACAGAATGCAAACTAAGAAGCAGGATTGCAAAAGATAATTTCAATTATTTCAAGAATTTATTTAGGAAACATTTTGAGCAGACCATTTAACTTCAAAACTTAAATTTTTAAAATAACATGAACAAGTTTAAAAGTATTGTATTCAATAATTCTTAATGAAAAAAATAACTCATAGTATTGATTTTTATTCTTCCTTAGGTGTGTGGTGGTGGCAAAACTGCTTGGTATATATACTCAGCAGTGACCATAAAAAGTTATTTTATGTATTGAAAGCTACCATTAAATTAATTTAAATAAATAAGCATTAATGAAATACTGTTCTATTAGATATTGTTATAATTCGGGTATCTTCTCATTTTATTAGCTATGGCAGGACCCTTTTGTCACCTATACATATTAAAGAACAATTTGTTTCATCTAAGAATATCAGGCATTTTTGAGTCATAAGATGCCTTAAACCTTTTGTATGAATTTGAAGTTTTACAATGATACATTAGTTAGAAGAAAAATAAATAGATATTAAAAATATCTAAAACTGGGTTTTATTATCCAAGTATATGGTTATGGTTAAGTATATAGAATTTTAAGTTTTTAGATATAGAAAACTTAGTCTTGTGGAAGTGTGGGATGTTTGTGTTTGGTAATGTTCCTATAAATTTCCTATAAAGGGGTTGACTCTTTTATTACTTGTTTAGCGGTAACGTCACGTTTCTACTAACAAAAGCTCCTTTAGGATTTGGGTATTTTTAATAATGGAACACTAATTGTATAAATTATATCAGTGTTGCTCTGCAAGCATCTATCAGAGGGAATAGCAACAACATGAGAATATTATGTATTTACTGAGTTAGGACTTTAAGTTCTTGGAAGGTCTGCCTGTAGAGACCATTGTATGATTGACACATTGTCCTACCAGGACTATAGCATTTGTTATGATAAGGAGTAACTACCACGTCTCAAAGACTTTAAAGTGTCAGAAGCAGTGATGTTACCTAAGCAAGGAGTATAATAAAGGAGTGGACCCTCCCCTTCCATAGCTGTGTGAGAGTCTCTCATGCATCAGTTTACCATCGTTTCATTCCATCCATCCAGGAGACTACACAGAGACAGAGAGGACTATGTGGAAAGAAGTGCTGAGTTTGCAGATGGTTTGCTCTCAAAAGCTTTGAAAGACATTCAGTCTGGAGCATTGGACATAAATAAAGCAGGCATACTTTATGGCATACCTCAAAAAACTTTACTTCTCCACTTAGAAGCCTTACCAGCAGGAAAGCCTGCATCTTTTAAAAACAAAACTCGAGATTTCAATGATAGTTACTCATATAAAGACAGTAAAGAAACTTGTGCAGTGCTGCAAAAAGTAGCCTTATGGGCAAGAGCTCAAGCAGAGCGCACAGAAAAAAGTAAACTCAATCTACTTGAAACCTCAGAATTAAAATTCCCAACAGCTTCCAGTTACCTCCACCAGTTAACTCTACAGAGAATGGTCACTCAATTTAAAGAAAAAAATGAAAGCCTTCAATATGAAACTTCAAGTCCTACTGTACAGTTAAAAATTCCTCAGCTACGAGTAAGTTCTGTTTCAAAACCACAACCTGATGGTTCTGGTCTTCTGGATGTTATGTATCAAGTTTCCAAAACCTCTTCAGTCTTAGAAGGATCAGCTCTTCAAAAACTGAAAAATATACTCCCTAAACAGAACAAAATAGAATGTTCTGGGCCTGTAACTCACTCAAATGTTGACTCTTACTTTCTACATGGGGACCTCTCTCCTTTGTGTCTTAATTCTAAAAATGGAACAGTTGATGGAAACTCTGAAAATACAGAAGATGGATTGGATCGCAAAGATAATAAGCAGCCTAGGAAAAAACGTGGCCGCTATCGGCAGTATGATCATGAAATAATGGAAGAGGCTATTGCAATGGTAATGAGTGGAAAAATGAGTGTTTCCAAAGCACAAGGAATTTATGGGGTACCTCACAGCACTTTAGAATACAAGGTAAAGGAAAGATCTGGAACACTGAAGACTCCGCCGAAGAAGAAACTCCGATTACCGGACACTGGGTTATTTAATATGACAGATTCAGGGACTGGCAGCTGCAAAAATAGCAGCAAGCCTGTGTAGATTATTTGTTAGCAAAATGATGTGTGTGTGTGTGTGTGTGTGTGTGTGTGTGTGTGTGCGTGCGTGTGTGTGTGCATGTGTGTGTACACACAGGTATGTGTGTGTGTGTTTGTATACACGTGTGGGAATTACATATGCTCACTTTGACAGGAGACATGAAATTTTACAGTTCAAAAACCACATACATGCCTTTTTGAAAAAAAAGTTTTATTCAGGGTTTTCACTGTGGACAGAATTATAGAGTTCCTCACTTAATTCTGATAGTTTCTATTTAATCCTTGTATAAATAGGTGAAAAAAATTCAGGTTTTCTTTAGTAGTCAATAGCATAAAACGTTGTGGAAAAACGAGTAAATGTCATGTGAAGCATTATTTTTATTGGTGAAGGACCACCCCAGCCATTCAGTTAAACCATCTTATTATGGAAATAAATGATTAATGGTTTATAAACATTTTACATAACAATATTTACAGTTATTGTAAGCACCTCAAGTAAATCAAAGGAAATTTTTTAAAAAGAAAAAAACTTCTATCCATACAAGGAAAAATGGATGCATGCAGTATTAGTACACTACAGTACATTCTGTAGAACACAAAATACATTCAAAGCATCCACTAAAAATATAAAAGAAAACTTAAATGTATGTTTTAATAGGCAAAACAGGACATTTATAATTTACTGTTGGTTTAGCAAGAAATTGGGGTTTACAAAATATATACTTAAAAGAACTGACAAATACAGTTAACCCCAAGCTGTTCTAGAATCCTTTTAATATAAGATGGAATACTAAGAACGTATAATAATTTAATTATTAAAATTACTTAATTTCCTTTTTAGTTTGAAAAATAAGCTAACTTGTAAGGTTAGAGAAGAAAGGTTGAATGCAACTTAGAGCATGTTTATAATGTGCAGAGAAGTTTGAGAATGGTAATTTTTGGTTTAAATGTGCTGGTTAGTTGATGTTATGACTACTTTTAAATTTAATTTAAGGATTGTGTCACACTCCTACTATTGAAAAACCTCACTGTAACTTTAAATGTATTTGCTGCTGTGACATTTCAAAACATTTTCAGTTTATCAAAATGAATAACAGATTTTCATTTTGGTGGGCGATACATTTTCATTTTGCTAATAACCAAATTTGCAGTTTGTTCAGGGTCTTGAATAGAATTACAAATATTAAACACTGAAGCTGTTTTGAACTTTCATTAATGTAAACTCCTAATTAATTGGGTAGTTAGAAGTTGGGTAGTACATTTTACCTTTTATTAGATACTAGGAGAGACCAGTTACCTTCATATAGCAGTTTTTTTTTTTTTTTTAAAGTATCCATGTTGGATTTTAAAGGAATATGCAGTTTGGGTAGTGTTATAAAAGCAAATCCCTACATGAAAAGAGTAGAGATTTTCTTATATAATTTCAGTCCTGAACTAATGTCCCTTTTCTGTGGTAAGATTCAGGTTTAGATGACTTTTCTAATACAGTTTTCCTAAGTCCAAAAGCAGGGCTTTTAAGTGACTTTTAAAGAAATGTACCGACTCAAATACTTGGGTTTTTACACTTGTGTTTGTGAAGGTTAATGCTCACATGTATAGTAATACTTGAGTATTCAGTCATTAACCTTAAAAACTGCTCATATATTTTAAAGTAACAAATGAGAAAATAAATGGCACAACCAAGTTGTTAGTTATTTGGTCTCTTAGGTCTATATTGAACCCTCTTCAACTATTGTTACCTATAGAATAGGTAATAGGATATGAATCCTTACATACTTTTTTTTAAAGGAAATGCTATACCTAATAGATTACAAAACAGCAGATGTCAGGGTCATCTTTCTTTTTAAAGAATTAAGCCATATTTTGTGAGGGCCAGAACGATGATCGATTATTTAATATATCCCCTCCCAATGCAAAAACAAGTTGAAAGTAAAATAAAAGTTTCAATTTTGTGACCTCTTTATATAGAATTTTACTTGCAAAACTTTGGGGACTTGAATGCGTTGCCTAATATTTATATTGTACTGACCTTTTTTATTCCTCACACTATATTTACATTAAATAAATTGATTGAGAAGTTTATAGTAAAGGGAAGAGATGCAGTACACTTTTTATATCATTTAAAAGATGACCTGACCAAAAATTGACAGGATTCATAAAATCAGGGATCATTTTACTATTGACTTCACAGTGATCAGTAGTTTTTATAGGTAATATTATAATTAATTTGCAGCATTTTAGTACTTGCATTATTTATTTTTGGTCAGATATAGTATATTAAAATATTTTTTGATAGTCTATAGATAATGATCAACCCATAACCGTTTTAAAAGAAGCAAAATGTGTTTGTTTCTGATTATTGGGCTAACCTCTGATTTTACAAACAAGGAAAGGCAGGGAAATTTATGGGTTCCCCTTCTCCCCAGTGTATTCCATTAAAATGTTCTTTATGTTATATGTTTGAACTACTTTATAATTCAGTTACCAGTCACTACTTATTAATTGACAATTTTCTGAAAAATCCAGTTTCAGCAGACCTTTAAATGAAGGTGAAAGCAACCTCTGTGTGCTTTCTACTTATTTGAATGTTTCTCAAGTATTTTATATTAAAAAGAAAAAAAAAACAAAAACAAAAAACAGTGCCTCTGTTTTTAGAACTACTGCTCAGTAAAGTTGTTTAAACCATTTCTGGTAGCTAATGACAATTTTATATTAAATTGTATACTAACTTTAGTGAGACTGATTTTTTTAGTTGTTTACAGTACAAATACTTGTATTTGTTTTTTAATTGCAGTATTTCCATTGTCGCAGTAATTAGTAAAACTCTGTGGCTGCCTTGATTTTGACAGATTTTGTTAATATAAACTGATTTTTAGGCAATTAGTTATATTTATGCATAAATCAATTGCACTATAATTCATGAATTATTTATTACAATATTTTCTAATGAATTCCATGTATCTGTCTTGTGTTGTAAATGTACTGTAATTCTGTTCCTTCTTTGTGTTGTTATATACCTAAATCTGATTGTATGAATTTTAATTGTTCAGTTAACGTGTTTCTAGGTTGTAATTTGTAGTAAAGCACTTCAATGCTTTTGCACATAAATTTACAACACTGGTGTGTGATTGATTTGCTCATTCAGTAAAAAAGAAGAGAAAAAATGACTACATTGTTGTATTTGACTCACTTCTAGGGAACAGTTTTACTAAAGCTAAATAAAAAAATTTTTTCTTACTAGAAATACTTCAACAAGAACTTAACTACTTGTAGTACACAGAATAAATAGTAACAGTAAATAAAGATTATTAAATGTTTTTGTTGATAACTGAAAAATATTCCTCTAGTAAAAATTCATGTACCAAAAGAACCCCCCCCCCAAAAAAAAATACTAATAGAGAAGAAGTTTGTTGGAAAAATATTTGGTATTATTTCACATCCTCATTTAAGAATAAATTCTTTTCTTTAGGTTTTTATGTTTCTCATATTAATTTCTTTGATATTCCAGTATCAAAGAAACTATACAAAGAAGAGTCTATGTATAAATAAGCAATTTGTACTATTACATTTATTTTAGGAAATTACATTTTTAAAGGAAAGATTAAACAAGAAAGCATCCCATTTTTTAACTGTTTAGTTTGCCTTTGAAAAGCCAAAAAAGAATTTGTTACGTGAACATCTTTAAATATTTTTAACTCATTAAGTTAAATAAAAAACCTTTTTATTTTTATCTTCCACTTGATTTTAATAGTATCTGACCATTTAAAAAACTAGTACCCCAGAAGACATTAAAGAAATTCATTGAAATCTAATATAAAGCATTTTCCTGGGAAACATAGTCAGTTCTCTGCATTAATCAGTTAACTATATTTTACACACTGTATACACATAGAGACATGCATATTTACATATATATGCATTTCTTTTAAACTGTATGAATTAATGTAGTTGTACATCTCCAGTTTTGCTAATTTGTGAGATATAAAACCACTTTTCTTAAAGCATAGAAAAATATCAGACATCACATGTCCAGAATTAATATTTTAATTTTCTTCTACATATTCTGCAATGTATATCATTATATATAGTTGTATGGTAATGAAACTTTGGTGACAGTGCTATTATTGCAAACTGCACAGTTTGATATTTACCCATAATAAAGCAGGTCAGGTTTCCCAGTATCAAATTATTTCCCCCAAGGAAGCTGGCAGTTTCAATGTATTTGCTTACTTATGATGTAATCCTTCCCACTTGGTATCAGTTTGTCATAGATAGTAAATAAATTCACACCAGCTTGAAAACTTTAGTGACTACTAAAAATTCATTTTTTAAAAAAAGACATTTCCTCAGATTGTTGAAGCATCTTTTCTACATTTATGACAAAAATTTTAGATGAAACATTCCAATCTACCTGTATCTATTAGGCATAATGTGGGTATAATGGGCAAATAATAAATGTTTACATTTAATGTCATTTTAATACACATTAATAAATATGTGTAATTATACTTAGACATATTCACAATATCCCTTAATAGAAATATATACCTAGATATTAAACTTAAGGATATACTTTAACTTATCAGCAAATCTACATCTTAATTAAAAGTTCCACAAAATGGGCTTTAAAAATAAAGAAAAGTAAGATATCTAGTATAAGTGAAAGGCACTAGTTTCATGTTCAGAGTTTGGTGATATGTTTAACATAAATACATACTTTTCTGAAACAGAATTCTTTTAATATATTTTGTTCTTCTTGCTACTGGGACTGGGTGAAAAATTATACACATAGACATCTTTATTAGTTGCTATACAACACTGGATCTTATGCTTAATTGAAGATAGATTTTTATTAGTTTCTACCATGAACATTTTTCCAGCATTTATAATTAAATAATTATAGGTAAGTAATATATTTAGTTTTAGTAACTATTTCAGTTCAAAAAGTTGTTTAATAAAAATATTTTTAAATACTTTCAAAATTTTATTAGGTAAAAATAATCTTAGATAACATCTTTGAGTTTTTTAAGATCCAAATTACATATTTTCTTGTAGAGGTCTATTTTCATCAATATTTTGTTAATATTACAGTTCTTTATTTTAAAGAAAGATAATAATCTGTATATTTTTCCTTAATTGTACAAAAAAGAATATGGCCCAATAATAGATTATTAAAATAATTTTAAAATGTCTACCTCACAAAATCTTATGAAGTCATGATTAAGAATTTATCATTAAGGGCTATAAAACAATTGATACATTTGAGAAATTTAATATTTTTCAAATAATATCTATGTGCGATTATTAATTTTTCTTTTAAAATAGGAGTTTATCATTAATCTCTTGCCATGTTACTTAATTGGTTATTATTAGCTTTCATTTATACTGATATGTGTATTTCTAAAATAAGTGAAAAAGTTATATTGCAGATCTTGTAGTATTGGGGGTTTGAAACCCAAAAAAAACCCAAAATATTTTTCATTAATATTAAGATTGTATAGTCCCATATACTTTTGGTACTTTTACTGTCATTTATTATTTTTGTTTGATTTTTATTTTTAGTTCAACTCTTGATGCAAAATCAGAGGAAGCTACTAAAATGGAAAAAGGAAAATCAACATTAAACAAAGTTTTGGAATCATTGTGTACATATCACCAGCAACAAATTTTGACTATGTTGAAATTTCTAATTCAAGAGCAAAATGCTTCTTCACTTTGCAGTTGCAATTCATCACGTGCTCTGTCTTCAGAATCTCAAAAATCCCTCACTGAAGATGATTTGCACGGTCTATTCTGTAGTTGTGGTGAATATAGGCTAAGAGAAAAAGGGTGTTTACAGAATGAAAAACAAAGCTCTGGCTTAGCACCCCTTTCAGTGTGTATTAAAGATTTTCATTGCTTATCTTGCCAAACTGTAGCTATTGAGCACATTAAGACAGTAGTTAGTAGAGAAATTGCCAACAGTTACAATCCCCACAGGTGCTGTTCTAGACTATTACAAAACTGTAACAATCACTCTACAAGATCAACCTTTTGTAATCCTCTTTCTTTACCTGAAGTATGTGATCTGTCAATCAATATTAAAGACACTAACAGATCTCGGAGTCCTTCACCACCACCATTATCACCCATACAGACTGAAGGATTTGAAAAACTTAAAGATTCAATCTCAGGCATTTCAGCTTTAGAAAACAACAAACTTGAAGCAATTATCAATCAGCCTCCATCTCTCATACCAGCAGAAGACAACAATAGCAATTGTGAACATGATGGTAAAATACGCAAAGTAAACATATCTGATAACTCAGATGACTCTTTGCTCATAGCAGAAGAAAATCATTTTGCAAATCATGAAAAAATTGACAAAGGTGAGAGTACTACAATTTTTCAAGATTTAATGGAGCGAATTAATGAAAAGTTAAAATCAATTGAAACTACAGATATAACAAACCTTGTAAAAGTATCTAGTAGTGATAGTAATACTGAAAATGACCTAAGATTAGGTGATTTAATAACATCTCTTTTGCATAATGCAAAGCCTAGTGATTACAGTTTTATGGAGCTATTGAGTCAACATGATAAAAAAGTAGAAAATAAAATTATACAGACAAGATTCCGAAAGCGTCAGGAAACCTTGTTTGCAATGCATAATTCTCCTGATTCACCTTTGTTTAGAAGGCAGTCTTTACAAATAAAGAGAGAAATTGCTAGCCTTGATGAAAATTTTGCAAGAAAAAAGTCATCTGAAAAAATTTCAAAGAAATTGATACGCAATGATGAGAAAGTATCAATAGACAAAGAATCCTACATTTTAGAAGACTCTGCTTTCCAAAATCCTAAAATCATTCAAAGTTCAAATCATGAAGAAGCATCTACATTTTTGCCAGTATATGAAATACAATCATTGCAACTACCTCTTGATAGTTTGGAAACGAACTCTAGTTTTGACACCGTTTCAGAAAGTTTTGCAGCTACAACACCAGAGAAAATGAGCATAACAAAATCACAGAAAGAATTCATAGCCGAAAAGAAAATGCAGAATCACAGAGAAAATCCAAGATTAGAAAATAATCATATTCCTCTGAAGGATGATTTTACTGGACTTTTAAGTAGAACGAGGAGAAATATAGTGCCTCCTGGGTGGTATTCTGTATATGTAACAAATAATTTTGTGTTTAAAAAATCTCCCAAAGCCAAGAAGTCTACAGAAAAAGATACCATGAACGATCTTCAGGTTGATAGATCAAGCAGCATAGACATAAATGAAATCGCGAGGAATACAAATTTGCAAGTTGTTGTGGAGCGTCTAGAAGATACTATAAATATGGCCAAAAATACATTGGATAATCAGCCATTATCAGAAGGATATAAAATATCCAGGAAATTGAAAGATGTTCATTGTAAAGACCAAAACACAACTAGAAATTTGAACCTTTGTGTTAGTGAAACCCGTAAAGAACAGAGCTTCTTATCACATTCTAAAGGGTCATCCAGTAATAGTAATAAAAGCAATTGTCTTGTGACAGTAGAACATGCAGATGTAATGGATCAAAGATTTGATAGCCTCAAAAAAAACCACTTAGATTTGGGTAATTTGACTTCACAGACAAGGTCTGAAGTTGTAGAAAATTCTTTCTCCAGTTACTCCAGTCCTATCAAACTCATGTTTCTCTCAGAGGTTAATAGTAGTGATGGAGTCAAATATACTTTAACATCTGTCAGTACTTCCAATGCAAAACTCTGTTCTTTTGAAAAATGCCCAACTAGCCTTTCAGTAGGAAAAGAAAATGAAAAAAACAAGAGTCTCCCTGGTACCTATTTTGATGATTACAGTTGTAATACAGAAAATGACACTTCACAAGGAGAACAAAAAAAAGTCAATTGTGTAAAAGAAACTATAGAACCCTGTTCAGCAGATGTAACTGAGATGAATAGTTGTAAGCTGCAGGAAGAATGTATAGATAAATCAAACAGTGCAAATGAATCATCTTTAAAAAGAAAACCTGGTAGGCCTAAAAAAATAGGTCCTCAAGTTGTAAAACAGGTTAAGCGACCGATTGGAAGGCCACCAAAACCTAAAGTTGATAAGATAGAAAGCACTATACGCAGAAATGAGCACATCAACAGTGTTGGGAAGAAAAACACAGAATCTCTAGTGTCAGGCTTCAGTGAGGGTATTAGTAGAAAAAGTATCACGGTGACTGTTGTTTATGGAAGGTCAAGAAGAATTAAAAGGCATGTGTCAGAAGGTAGCTTAGGCAATGCTATAACTTTTAATAATAGTAATTCTGTTTTATTGCATGACTATAATGGGCTGAAACATAAAGGAGCAGATGTTGGTTTGGATGAAAGAATGACTGCTGTACCAAGTTTGACTACTGAAAAGGAGATTTTTGCATCTGGCTATGAACACATTAGACCTATCAAGAACAAATCTGTGTTACCTTACCCTTATAGCAATATTATTCGGACAAGCCAAAAGCCTTTGACAGTAATTAGGAAACCTGGTAGACCTGCAAAAGTTAAAATCTCTGGCATATCAGTGACTATTAATAGGGTTTCACCTCAAGAAAGAAAAGTATGTATAAGCAGCTGTTTGCCTCCCTTAGATCAAGACAGTATGCTAGAAAAAAACCTATCAGAAGAGAAGCTTGAAGACCAGTGCAATAAAGTGGATAAAACAAAAAGCACTCAAGCTGATTTATTTGAGGAGAGATCAAAGAATATGGGTTCTCCAGTACCTTTGAGACATTCTGTTAGGGACAGAAAACCATCACTGCATTTTTTACATTCCCTGGCATCTTCTAATTCATTTGCTTATAGAAACAACTTGCTACATAAATCATATAAACTGCATTTCCAAAAAGGCAAAGATCAAAAAGAAAAATGCAAATACTCAAATATGAAAATAGCTTCCAAAGATACCTCAGGAGCTAGAAATTCAAGTAATACAAAAAAGAATCTTGATGATTGTAAATTCACAACTATTAATGAAGTATCGCTGGATCCTATTTTTTCATCAAGCCCCTCTCTTAGGTGGTGGGCAACTACTACTTCAAATGATTCCTTGTTAGAGGAGCTAAACAATAGATTTGAGCAGATAACTAATACTTGGGTGCAAGTGAGTGGAAATGAAACAGAAAATTGTCTTCATGAAGCAAGAGGCCACTTAGAAGAGGATGGTAGTTTTAAAGTGCCAAGCCCTTTGGAAACCTGCCTTTTAGAACTTGAAGTCTCACCTGTAAAAATGCTTTTTCAGAAAAAGTGTGACATGAATGAGCTTTGTACCTGGTTTATGCAAACAACAGAAACACAGTCTCTTTCACTAGTTAGAAAAGCAAATGCTCGAAATCCTTTGGAAGTAATTAATACCAGAGGAATCAAAGTTGGAAGCAAACAATCTGATCATAATACTAGCCTTTTCAGAAAGCACTTTAAAAAATTTGCACTATCCTCTCCTTCAAAATCAGCAGGGAAATTACAGATATTGCGTAAAATTGTTAGATCTCCAGTCTTAAATGTGAAAAGTAATTTCACACTAGCCAGGTTGAGGAGAACTGAATTTAAGAGACTACAGCATGAAAGATGGAGGCAAGTTAAAAAGCTTCACAACCATGGAACAGTTGATTGGAAATCTAAAAGAAGAAACTTAAGGTTTTTCTGCCAGAACCAGTTTTTAAATAAAACTGCAGGGGGAACAAATGCTGACATCACACTTCAAGGAAAAAGCACAGCAGAAAATCAGCAGTTGGTCTTAGCACCTGAAATCAGGGATGCTTTTTTGCAACAGAAGGTAGAATTGCCTGACTACAGCACACATGGTAGTTTAGAAAGCATTTTAAAATTACATGCTAAAGAGAATGAAACAAATTACAGCCATAAAGATTTTGGGAAAGTATCAAGACAAGGAAAAATGTGTTCAAGTTCTTGGAGGTCAAAAACCTTTAAAGACTGTAGGATATTTTTGAGGAAAATCAATCATATTGAACAAAGAAATCCATTTCAGCTAAATACAATCATTTATTCTCCTGAATCTGTGGAGAGTGGAAGTAATCATCAGACTTACGTTGAAGAAGCAAAACACTGTAACTTAAGATCCCATTCTGCCCGGCAAAATTCTCTTAAAAGGCAATCTGAAGCAATAGAAAAATCTAAAGCAAATAATTCTTCCCCTGACACTTTTGCTAGCCAACTTGATGGCAATAAATTAGACAAACATATTAAATTTGATAAGAATGCTTCTGATAGTTCTGAAGTTCTTAATAAATTGAACAAAAGAAAAAGACCCTCATGGAAGACCACTGAAATGTCAACAAAAAGACATAAGCGACAATCTTGTAACAGTGGACAAATGGCAAACTATTATTCAAAATATCAACTAGGTAAGTTTTTCTCTCCCTGATTATAAAATTTCATTGTAGGTTTCATGAGTTTTAGTATAAGTAAATAGATAAAAAACACTTTTTGTAGGGTTTTTTCCAAAATAAATTTTGAAAAATTTAAACTACACCTACTGAATAAGGTATCAAAGTCCAAAAAAGCTTTCCTCTGTATCTTCCAGTTTCCAGAATTTTGACAAGAATTAAAAAGAAGAGTTATAGACATTTCAACCTAGATGAAGAAGGGTGAACAAGACTAATTTTTTAAGTCCCATCTTTTTACAGTAGATAATTTTGTTTTTAAAAAATTACCTAGACATTTGCACAAAAATTTCCCTAATTAGCTCACTGAAGAAATTAAGCCCTTTCATCATTAGATGTACTTCACCTAACACATATAGGCAGAATGCTCGTGCAGTGGTGATAGTTACTGGTGGTAAGACATGACAGTTATTTTTCAGCTATGAATCTCCTCCACACTGGCATTCTTTATTCTTGTCTTCTTCCCAGGAGTTAGAGTAGGCCTGATTTTATTTAGAGATTACAGAATGAGCAGTAGTCTTTCAGCTTAGATTTGTCTTGCTTCCTTTACTGCTTCTACTCAGAAACTAAAACCCAGTTGTTAAAAACTGTATCAGTTGCAAGAAACCCCGTATTGGTGCCTTTTGGATTCTCTTTCCATAACCAGAATGCTGCTTCCCGGCTGAAGTTTGATTTCTTATATTGGTCTTAACAGTTGGCAAACCATGTTTTGTTTATATATTGAAGCCATGCAGTGCAAGATATTTTGGTGTGGTTCCTTTTGTCTCATTGACAAGAAATGGTGCAATTGTATATTTGGAAATGAAGAAGTTTGATACTATGTGTTATAATTACACAGTTACACTATAGAATTTAAGACTTAGGACTTTAAAAAAACTTTGTTACCATCTAATAAATACAAGTATAATAACTAAAAAGAAAGCATGGAAGATAATGTAGTGAACTTTGGGGCTTTAACATGGTAAAACAGGATAGTTAACCATTCAGAAACCAAAATTTTAAAATACTAATTTTAGTAACTTGCTGACCTATAAATTAAACTTAAGTCTTTATTAAATAACATCTCCATTATTTTAATAAAGAAATTAAACTTAAAATATGTTTTGTTTTTCAGCATAGGCAAGGACAGGATTATAATAAATAGCTTTTGGGAGGGGAAAGTGAATACCTGGCAATTATGAACAAACTTAAGTCATAATTTTTATAATTAACCAAAAAAAAGGAAATCTTTAAAGAAATTGAATGAATAATGTGTGAAGCTTAATTCTTCTCCCCACAACCTCCAATATATCATACTCATTTCATAAGTCACAGTTTCCAGAAGTGAAATATTCTGCATAAAGTTTTAATGTAATATCATGTTTGGTCCTTAAGGTTTAATTAGCATATTTTATCAAGCAAAGAACATGAAATTTTTTTTGGACATGGCTATGTCCACCAAATATGAGATTACTGGAGAAAACATAAAATGAAAAATGTCTTAGTACTTTTTTATTGTATATAGAAAGAGCTTTTGCATTTCAGCTTTTTAAAAAAAATAGTATTTTTATTAAAATTGTTCCTCATGCTCTTTTCTCATTTTTAAATGATCTACAAATAGTAATTTCTCTTTCCACACTTCCTGTTATACTTGGACTTCTTTTATTTACTTTTTGCTGATAACTTTCCTTATTTTTTTCTCTAAAACATTTTAGTTTTACTTGTTTTGTTTTTAAAAGTAACATTTTTACATTAGTATCTGGTTTTTAAGTGTTTCCTTAAACTTCATTATTTTAGATTTTTTTCCCATCCGTCTTAGTATTCTCCATTTTGTTCCCTTCTTTGAAATTATTTTTTAACTACATTATTAGATTTGTTTTCATTGCTCTTTTCCATAGCATAGTAAGTGATTGGAGTCTCAAGAAAAAACTTAACCTCAGCACTTTGTCAGAAAAATTGGGGGGCTCCTTATAATAAATTAAGGAAGACTTCTGTTAATGAAATATTTATTCAGGAATTTGGGTTTTTTTGTTGTTTTTGAATTATCATGAATTCTTGCTTTTGTAAAATTTGAGACATAGTTTAATACATTTGGCTTGAGTTCTTTTAATATAATACTTTTTCATATTTGTAAAGTATAGCTCAAGTGTTATAAATATACATATATATATGTAATTATAGGACTCAGATATTTTAGTGCCATCTTTGAGAGATGCAAAGAAATATAAGATAGAACCCCTGCTCTTGAAAAATGTACAGTCCTATTGAGAGAAAATGTGCATATGAAAAAGGTAAGTAATAATGCAAGACATTGACATATAATGGAGTACAAAATAAATGGTATAGACAAGATTTCAGTATTCAAAAGAATGATCTCCTTTTAACTGGGATTCTTTTATCATTTACCACTAGATCCTTTGTTTCCTGACAAATTTAGTAGGTAAGATATGGTCCCTGCCTCAGTTTATCAGCAGTAAAAGACTACGAACCAAATAGAAATAGCTAGAACACATAATATTACATGACAAATTGATGAGGAAGTACTATGTGAAGTCCCAGTTGAGAAGTTCATTATTGGCATGGGGATTAAGGTATGGGCAGCATTTTAATTGGGCAGCAGTGTAAGTAACAGCAAAAATGGGGAGCAAAGACATTCCACGTATTGGGAATAGCATGAATAAACGCAAGAAAGTAGGAAAGAAACAAGGCATATTCAGGAATCAGGAGAATCGGTCCATTTTCTTGAAATTTACAGTGCTTCAAGTAAAGTGGCAAGGCATAAATTGGTGGAAAAACAAGATGATGGATGAGTATATGGGACCTAGACCTTACAAGTGCCTAATATGTACCAGCCACTGTGCTAAGCACTATAGATAAAAATTAGACAAAGAATGACAATATGTAGAGTCTAATGGGGGAAGACAACACACAAGGAAGCTGGAAGGGAAGGGGACACGGCTGAGAGTGGAGGAGCATCTTGATACATGGAGTTACAGAATTGCAGATGGGAAATGGAATGAGCTGCAACTCCAGTTTCTACCCTCTATAAAGGAAGTCTTTGGGAGTTCAGCACACTGTCCTCTAGTCAGAGGAGAGAGGAGGATGAGGGATCCAGAACTTTGGTTAGCATGGTGGTGAGATTTGGAGTGATGAGTTTATCTTAGGAGGGATATCTTGTTCCCTAGGGTTGAAACACAGCAGACCTGCAAATTCAAAGAAGAGTTAAGAATAATTATTTTGGAAGTGGTTTGATTAGTGAGTTAGGAGGGGAGGGAAAAAAAAGGAGCAAAGGATATTGGAGGCTATTATAATTGCCACAGCTGTAGTGGTAAAGAGGACTTGTATTAAGGTAGTTGAAGAGATGGGAAAGTGATAAAAAAAGATGTTACAGAAGTAGAATCAGTAGGTCTTGATAACCAACTGGTTCTTCTTTTCCTAACTTCTCATATCCAGAAATGACCCAAAGATTACAAACATGGGAGGTAGGATGAACATTTGCTACATATAAAAGTAGTGAAATCAGAAGAGCAGATTTAAGCCAAAGAATGGAGGGGGAAAGAAAAGAACTAATAAGGTTTGAAGTGCCAGAGAGATACTTACAAATCTTTCTAAATAAATTGCAGTAGCTCCCTATTCCTTCTGGAATCAAATATAATCTTTTTTCATTTAAAATCATTCATCACCTGGCCCTAACTTACCTCTCCAGCCTTCGTTGTGGTTCAGCCATACCAGCCTTATTGCTGTTCCTCATATATGGCACTCTGTCTTCTATCTCTGCCTTACATAGTCTGTCCCCCATACCTAGAATGCATTTGCTTCTTAGGATCATTAGCTTAAATATTACTTCTCATATAAGGCTTTTCTTGAGTTATTCCCTCTTCCAGCTACTAGTTCTTACCAAAAAATTGTTTTGTAGTCAGTTTTTTATGTAATTTGTGTGTGTTTATTTTGATCTATAGTTTGGATAGAAGACAGATACACATACACACACCCGTTTCCCCAAATAAATGTAAGCTTCTTGAGAGCAGGGACAATTTCATTTTCATATTTGTATCTCTAGGACCTGGAACACAGGTACTTAATAAATGTTTATTGATTGATTGTTTCAAGTGGACATGTACTGTAGTTAGAGATGGTGGATCTAAAGAGGAGTCATTTCAATTGGAGAAAGTTCTGTCATTATGATTGTTAGCAGGGATGGCAATGATAGCTAGGAATTTACTATTTCCTAAAAGTCTGTTCTACTTTTTAGATAGCTCTAGTTATTGAGGTGTTTCTTTAGAACAAGTCTAAATTTATTACTTTGCAGCTTCCTCCCACTTCTCCTTGTTCTGATCTCTTGGGGTCAAGCAGAGCAAGTCTAATGGCAGCAAACATGCCTGTCCCATTTACCCATGGGTCACCTTCTTTCAAAATCCCCATTTCCCTCAGCAGATCCTCATATGACATTACCTCAAGATCCTTTCCTTCCCTATGTGACCTCTTCTGGATTTTCTGCAGCTTAGCAGACTTCTTAAAATGTGGTATAAGAACTTAAACACTATTGCAGAGTTGGCCTGACCAGTGGATCTTTCTTCTCCCTGGACCTATATACTCTGCCATTCTGAAAGCAGCCTAAGATTATATTAGCTTTTATGACACTTCTAAGGCTTCTCCAGATAAAACATCTCCAATTTCTTCAACTGAGTTTCCATATGATATGATCACAGTATAGAGGCTCACGGTCTGATTATTCTTGAAATCAGGAGTTCTTAACCTTTTTGTGTGTCATCAACCCATTGAGCAGTCTGGTGAAGACCTTGGACACCTTCTCAAAAAAAAAAAAATTAATTGCATAAAATTAAATACATAAGATTATAATGAAAACCAATTATATTAAAATATAGTTATAAAAATATTTTTTAAAACAAGATCATGAATCCCAGATTCAGAACCCCTATTCTAGATAATGTTTCTTGATGCAGCCTTAGCATTTTTTTACTTCAGTGTCACACTGTTGACTCATTTTAAACTTGTAATTCACTAAAACCCCCCAATTTCTTTTCAGATAAAATGTATCTACATTTTCTACAACTTGTACTTTCAAGTTGTTTTGTGAACATAACCACAAGTCTTAAAATTTTTTGTTTGGCCCATCATCCATAGTCTGGAGATTGAAGACATTTTAACATTCTAAAATTAAAACTCATTAAAAGTGTAGCTAACCCTGTGATATTATGACCCTGTCAAGGCTTCTGTGCTTCATGGGTTTAGGCCCTCAGACTTCTTTGGTGGGGGAGGCCTCCCTGGCCTTCTCTGCTCCTTTTAGTCAAAGCATTGATTACTTGGGGTCTATCTACTCAAGTACATCTATCTGTATTTTTTGAAATTAGGAAAGTGGTGAACCTTAGGGAGAGGGCAGAATGAGAAATTTCTAACATGGAAGTATGTATCATGCATTTCTTTACTAAGAATTTTGAGTTAACAATATTAAACTATATTAAAATCCAGTCAAAGCTGATTAGATTGACTATGGAAATTCTGGCTATTCTGGGATGACCATCCCCCTATGAAGGGAGGCAACCAGACTCACTTTAAGGATACTTGAGATCTCTTCCTAAAGCTGGCTAGCTGACCCTCCTTGGTTTTTTTGTTTTTTTTTGTTTAAAGAAAAGAGGTTTTTGGGGCAGCTAGGTGGCGCAATGAGTAAGAGTGCCAGCCCCAGAGTTGGGACAGCCCAGGATCGGATCCAACCTCAGAAAATGAGCACCCACACGTAAATAATGACTGGCCGTGTGACCTTGAGCAAGTTACTTAACCCCAATTGCTTTAAAAAAAAAAAAAGGTTTTTTTTTTTTTTAATTGAGTAAAAAATTAGTAAGTGTCCTAAGGAGTAGAAGAGAATCTACCTTCTCTAGCTCTCCTCCCCTCAAAACCTTACACACAAAAGTACAGATAAAAAAAAATGTAGTAGGGTAATAAGCAATACTATTCAAATTAAAATTCATATTATAATTTCTAAAATTTTCCCTAATTAAGCTTTAGAAAATTTTAGTTAAATACTAATTTATTCATTAGTGGGGCTTGTTTCAATCTCTGAACTTCAAAATCTTCTAACCTTTTTCAGAAATTCTACAGTTGATATCAAAAGTGTATCATTATCTATTAGTTGGATTTAATCTAATAATCTCAAATTTGTCCATTACTGTTTTATAGCTTTCTGTTTATTGTTATTAGCTACTGAGTTTTTTCAGATTTATATGGCCATGTTTTTCATATAATAAATGAAAACTGATCGTTGAATTGAAGATTCAAAAAGTTCATTTCCTAGAAGTTGTGATAATTTTAATACATTCAGTACATTCTGCAGATAGTATGATGGATTGATTATCTGTGCTGTTCTGTATGAATTTCAGAGATATTTTCAAGTCAGTTTCTTATTCTATTAGAATCTCTATATAATAATATCAATGGTTTAGATTGATCCCCATCAGCTCTGATAAAAAGGTTTCTCTATTTCACACAATCTAAAGTTCTTGAAAGCCTTTTTTGCCTTGTGAGTCTTTAGGACTTGACCTACTAAGGCATTGGCATAACGTAACTACCGTTGCCCTTCCCTAGTAGATTACTGTTGGAAGTCCCATGAGTGCCAGTCTACAGTTCCTCTTAATCTCTAGAGACTCCAGATCAGTTTTTTCTCAGGTATGTTCTAGGGGTCATCCAGCTTCTCTTCCCTAGCCCACTTTTTTTTTTTAAACTTCTCCCCCTTGAGCATGGGACTCCAGATTTCCTAGTTCTGTTAGTATGTGCTTTCCTTCTTTTTCATAAATAAGAATGTCTGGGGCGGCCAGGTGGCACAGTGAGTAGAGCGTCGGCCCTGGAGTCAGAAGGACCCGAGTTCGGATTCGACCTCAGACACTTCATGCACACACAAACAAAAACCTAGCCGTGTGACCTTGGGCAAGTTACTTAACCCCAATTGCCCTCCAAAAGGCAAAAAAAGAAAGAAAGAAAGAAAACACAGAGCAGAAAAAAGGAAGAAAAATAAAGTTTAAGAAAGCATGCTGTAATCAGCATTCAGACTATTAGTTCTTTCCCTGAAGATGTATTTTTCACGTTAAGTCCTTTAGAATTGTCTTAGAACATTGTCTTGATCAGAATAACTAAATCTTTAACAGTTGATTATTGGTACAATATTGCTGTTATTTTGTACAGTGTTTCCTGGTTTTGTTTACTTTGCATCAGTTCATGTAAGTCTTTCCAAGCTTTTCTGAGAGCATCCTGCCCATCATTGCTTATAGTACAATAGTGTTCTCTCACAAAAACATATTACAACTTGTTTAGCCATTCCCCAAGTGTTGGGGATCCCCTAAATTTCCAATTTTTTCAAAGAGAAAAGAAAAAAGAACTGTTATAAATATTTTTTTACATGTAGATCCTTTTTTTTTAACCTCTTTGAGATACAGACCTAGTAGTGGTGTTAACTGGATCAAAGGGTATGTCTGCATGAATTTTTGGTCCTTTGGTCCAAATTGCTTTTCAGAATGATTGTATCAGTTTATATCTCCACCAACAGTGCATTAGTGTCTCAATTTTCCCCCATACCCCTCTAACAATCATGATAAGTGTATGGTGGTAGCTCAAAGTTATTTTAATTTGCCTTTCTCTATTAACCCAGGAGTGGGGAACCTGCAGTCTAACCAATAATGATTTAGAGCATTTTTTTCATATGACTATAGATAGCTTTGATTACTTCATCTGAAAACTGCCTATTCGTATCCTTTGAACATTTATCAATTGGGGAATGGCTATATACATACATACATACATACATATATATATGTATATATTTATATACACACATACATATATAATTATATAAATTTACACATATAATCATATATAAAACATTTATAGAGAGAGAACTCAGTTCTCTATATATTTGATAAATGAGGCCTTTATCAGAGAAACTTGCTATAAAAATTTTTTCACAGTTATGAATATTGTGTATTTTCCCCTGTTTCTTCTCTCTCTCTCTCTCTCTCTCTCTTTCTCTCTCTCCTGGAATCATATCTGTTCTCAGAAGTGTTTTGCTTCTAACTAATGCCTCCCCCAGTCTGCCTTCCCTTTTATCAACCCCTCCCTCTTCTCTTATCCTTTTCCTCTCCTACTTTCTTGTAGAATAACATAGCTTTCTATACCTAGCTGAGTATGTATATTATTTCCTCTTTGAGCCAATTTTTATGAGTAAGGTTCAAGTACTCCCCCTTACCTTCCCTATCTTCCCCTCTACTGTAAAAGCAACTAAACAACTCTTTTATTTGAGATAGTTTAGTGCAGTTCTGCCTCTCCCTTTCCCCATTCTCCCAGTGCATCCCTTTTTGTCACTCCTTAATTTTATTCTTTTTAGATATTCCATCATCTTCAACTCAAGCCTATGCTCTCTAACTGCCCTAATAATGATAAAGTTCTTAGGTGTTACAAGTATCATCTTCTCATGTAAGAATGTAAAGAATTTAACCAGATTTGATGCCTAGTGGTTTCTCTTTGTTCTTTACCTTTTTATGGTTCTCTTGAGTCTCATATTTGAAAATCATATTTTCTGTTCATCAGGAATACTTGAAAGCCCTCTATTTTATTGAATGTCCCTTTTTTTCCCTATTATATTTTCCAGTTTTGCAAGGTGGGTAATTTTTGGTTGTAATCCTAGTTCCTTTGCCCACTGGAATATCACATTATAAACCCTCTAATTCTTCATTGTAGAAGGTGCTAAATCTTGTGTTATCCTGAGTGTGACTCCATGATATTTGAATTCTTTTTCTGTTAGGTGATTTTATTATCTTGTTTTTACAAATTAATTTATTTTTAGTTTTCAGCATTCACTTTCATAATTCTTAAATTTTCTCCACCTCCCTCCTCTCTCCCCTCTCCAAGACAACATGCAATCAGATACAGGCTCTACATATACATTCTTATTAAGTATATTTTCACATTAATCGTGCTATATAGAAGAATTAGAATGGGTGGGAGGAACCATGAGAAAGAAAAAAAGCAAAAAAGAGCAAGTAGTCTGCTTTGATCATTATTCAGACTTTGTATTTCTTTCTCTGGATGTGGATGGCATTTTCCATCATGAGTATTTTAGAGTTGTTTTAGGTCCATGCATTGCTGAGAAGAGCCAAGTCTATCAAAGTGATCACACAATGCGGCTGTTACTGTGTACAGTGGTCTGGTTTTGCTCACTTCACTCAGCATCAGTTCATATGTCTTTTCCAGGTTTTCCTGAACTCCATTTGCTCATCATTTCTTATAGCATAATAATATTCCATTACATTCATATGCCACAGCTTGTTCAGCCTGTATTGTTTCTTTCTGGCTGTTAAGCAATATTTTTTCCTTGAGGTGGGAGCTCTGGAATTTGGCTATAATACTCCTTGGAGTTGTCATTTTAAGATCTCTTTCATGGGGTGATTGGTAGAGTCTTTCAGTTTCTGTTTTGCTCCTCTGGTTCTAGAATATCAGGGCAGTTTCCTTGCTAATCTTTTGAAAGGTGGTGTCTAGGCTCTTTTTTTTTTTTATCATGCCTTTCAGGTAGTCTAATAATCCTTAAATTATCTCTCCTGCATCTATTTCCCAGGTCAGTTGTTTTTTCCAATGAGACATTTTATAGTTTACTTTTTCAGTTCTTCTGATTTTGTTTTATTACTTCCTAATGTCTCATGGAATCACTAGCTTCCTCTTACCCAATTCTGATTTTTAAGGAATTATTTTCCTCAGTGAGATATTGTATTTCTTTTTCCATTTAACCCCTTCTGCTTTTTAAGGAGTTCTTTTCTTCAGTGAATTTTTATATGGCTTTTTCCATATGGCCAATTCTTCTTTTTGAGGTATTCTTCTCTTCATTGGATTTTTGTGCCTTTTTTACCATTGAGACTATTCTGATTTTTTTTTAGTGTTGTTTCTTCACTATTTTTTGTTCCTCTTACCAAACTGTTGACTCTTTTTTCATGATTTTCTTACTATCATTTCTTTTCTCAATTTTCCCCCTGCCTCTCTTATTTGCTTTTTTAAAAATCCCTTTTGATCTCTTCCTGGAATTCTTTTTGGGCCTGAGACCAATTTACAGTTTTCTTTGAGGCTTTAGATGTAGCAGTTTTGATTTTGTTGTCTTCTTCTGAGTTTGTGTTTTGATCTCCTCTGTCTCTGTAGTAACTTTTGGTGGTCAGGTTATTTTTTTGTTGTTATTTGTTCCCTTTACTAGCCTATTTCTTGACTTTTAACTTAATATTAAAATTGGGTTCTGCTCCCACAGTGGAGAGGGCACTGTTCCAAGCTTTAGGTTTTTTGTGCAACTGTTTTCAGAGCTACTTCTGAGGATCTGTAAGTTTTCAGTTCTTCCAAGGTGATATGATCTAAGAGGAGGTGTGTTTACTCTTCTTCTGTCCTGTGCTCTGGTCTATGAGTACGCATAAGCTCTCTTTTCTACCCTTGAACTGTGACCAGGGTCCCTGTTCCCCTAGGGCCATAAGCTCTGGTGTGCAAGTGCTCCTCCTTACCCTGGGACTGAGACCCAAGACTATGACCCAGATCTCTGTATGGGCAATGCAACAGAGTCCTGGATCAAGTGCCAGCAAAGGGACTCCTATAATCTGCTGACCAGTTATCCAATCCCTTTACTCTCTGTGGGCTGAGATCTCCACTTCTCCTACTACGTTAAATTTTCTACTAATTCCTTCCTTTACATTGACCATCAAGGAAATTTACTTTTTAAGTTCCAGGCACTGGGCAAATAAAATCCAGGAGCAGTGTTGTAGATGCAAATAAATGAGCCTGGGAACATGGAATTAAAGGTACTAAAGCCTGTTAGTATTTCACACCTGTCTAGGAAGAGCAAATAGATTATTCAACAAAGGATATTTGTTGGCCCAGTTCTAGTTTCCCCATTGATTTCTCCAGTTAGCAGAATTAGCCATTGTAACATCACTTGGTGGGGGCAAAAGGAAAAAAAAGACAACTCAGCAAACTAAAAACAGTACCTAAAGTGAAGGTTTTTAGAACACAGTGTAGGGAATTTGGGCTGCCAAATCCCAACCCTCAAATGTCCTCCAAGTTTATTAAACCCCTTAATATTTTTTTCTCCTTGCTCTGGCTCTAGAAAAGGATGATTAAAAGCTACTCCCCCGCCCCAGCAAATCATGAATCTTTACTACCAACATTTTTTGGATGTTTGCCATAAAGATACTATTGTATCTTCTCAGCTCCCTTGACCTTCCCCCCCATTCTAGTATGAAGAAACTCAGAATCAAAGCCTTGCCCAAGAAAGTGAAAGGCTACCCTTATAGAGCCTTTTTCTTTATTAAGTAGTCAAGATAACAAAATCTAGTAAATGTCAGACTTTTACTTTCACCATTTCTATGGTTCCCAATTTTATAATGGTCAAAAATAATTTTAATATTTTAACTCTCTAGGGTTAGCTAAGTGGCACAGTGGTGCTAAGCTAAGCCTGTAGTCAGGAAGACCTGAGTTTAAATCTTGCTCAGTTACTAGCTGTATGACCTTGGTGGAGTCACTTAAGCTCTTTTTGCCTCAGTTTCCTCAAGTGTAAATTGGGGACAATAGTGCCTACTACCTAACAATGTTGTGAAGATCAAATGTACTTTAAAGCACATAGTTCCTGGCACATTATAGACATTTAATAAATGCTTTCCTTCCTTCTTTCCTCTAAAAAATGTTAGCGCTAAAATTTGAGTTGAGGGCAGTTAGGTGACATAGTGGATAGAACACAGAACCTGGAGCCACAAAGACCTTAATTCAAATTCAGCCTCAGATGGTTATTACCTATGTGACCCTGGGTGAGTCACTTAACCCCGTTTTCCTCAGTTTCCTTATCTGTTAAATGAGCTGGAGAAGGAAATGACAAGCCACTCTAGTATCTCTGCCAAGAAAACTCCAGATGGGTTCATGAACAACATTTTGGGATGAGAACCCTGACCTGAAAAATGGATGCCCTTATATCAGGCAGTTGTCCTGTATCAGAATCAGGAAACTACTAGTCATTTTTAATATGACATTTTTAAGCCTATTATCTGCCATTAGTGTCTTCATAGAATTCTTAGCAGTTACTGTGGCTTTGATTTATCACCAAGTTCTGAGTGTCTTACCCCTACATAAATAATGAAAGACAGACCATAGGAATAGAGTTCTTTAGCCAATGTCCTGCTGAAAGCCTGAGTTTTCAAGTAACCCCTTAACCTAATCAATCCCTTACCAAGAATGAATTTGGTAAGGCCAGGGAGTTTTAGGTAAGGTGTATAAAATGTATCCTTTTAACCTTCATAGTCCAGAACTTGATATAACTGAGCAGCCAAATGAATTCATTTACCCAAAGTTCAGTATAGCACTCTGGTAGCCCATACCCAGTTAGAGCCGACCACTGCCTATCCTCATATCTGTTAGCACAAATACCAAGAATACTTTGAATGGTGAACTCCAAAATGCTTCAGACAGTGAGACTGCATGTTAGAATTCTGAGTTTTTCAGAATGCTTTCTTCTCAGTACTCTGAATAGGTATGTTATAAACCAAAATGAAACTTCCAAAATAGCTAATTATCCTTTTTTATTATTATTAATGATACCACTATTCTCTTATCAGTGAACTTTGAGAACTCAGTCATGGTCCTCCATCCCTCCTGTCCCTCACCCCCTTACATCTAACTAGTGGTCAAATCCTGATACTTCTGCTGCTTCACTATCCTCTTTCACTGACCCCATCGTAGTCCCTTTCTCCTCTTCCATTGAAATAGCCTGACTAGTCTCTCTTGCCTTTCTAATCTATACTTCATGCTGTCAGATTAGTTTTCCTAAAGCACTGTTCTGGTTGTGTCACCCGCACCACTCACAGACTGATAAGCATCCCCCATGTTTGCTGAGTAAAATCTAAAACAGTGTGGTATAGTTAAGGAAAAGCATTGGGCTTTGAATCAAAAGACTGAAGTTTTGAGGGACTCATCCACTTACTAGCTACAGGTGGCACTGAGCCAATAATTCACCTCCCTAAGCCTCATTTCCTAAATTTACAGAATGAGAAAATCAGACTAAAGGATATCTAAACTCTTAATTTCAGCATTATATTTCTCCAACTTTATAGCCTGGCTTAAAAGTCCCCAGTGATCTGAGGTAGCATGATACTGAGGAAAGTTTTAGAGTCTGCAAGTCTGATTTCAGATTCTCCCACATATGCTTATACATATGTGATCTTTGGCAGGTCACTCTACCTCCTTCAGCCTCATTTTCCTTATCTGCATGGTAAAGGGGATAAGGGTGATGGTGGGGATGGAGTGTTGCGTTAGATGGCCTTTGAGACCTCTCCCAACTCTAATTATATGATTTTACTCTCCTGTTATTCTCCTACTCTGTGCCCTAGTCAAATTGGATTATTTAACATTTCCTGAACACACTCTTATATTTCTGCCTTCGTTTCTTTATTCTGAATGTTCCCTTTGCTTAAAATGCACTCCCTCCATCTCTATTTTGGAAACTATTCCATTTAGCACTTACTTCAGATGGCATCAACTTTATGAATCATTTCAGTCTTTTCCATTTCTGAATTCCCTTATCATTTTGTACTAGTGATTGGCATGTGCTAATTTTCTTCACGCTGATTTGTGAGCATGCATTCTGACCCATGCAAGATTGTTAGTTCTTAAGAATGTTAGGTTCTTAAGTCTAGTCATGTTATAGTAATGTATACCCATCACCTCTTTACCAGGTGGAGGAACATAGTTTGTTATAAAATGTCCCTACTGCCCTGTAAGGTAGGTAATTATAGAAGTGTTTTGAGTTTTTTGAATTGTGTGGCTATTACTCCATTTCATAAATAGGAAAATAAGGCTCAGATTAGCTGACTTGCCCAATCACACAGCTAATTAGGATTGAATCCTGAAATATGAGCCCAGGTCTCCTTGCTCCAAGTTCACTTTCCACTACAGTTAATCATACAGGCATAGCTTTAGAGCTGGAAGGGAGCTTAGTGGCCATCTAGTCTCCCTCCTTTTACAAATAGGACAAATGAGGCCTGGAGAAGCTACATGACTTGCCCAGGGTGACACAGATAAGTTACACTGACAGAATTTGATCAGATGTCTTCTGACTCCATAGTCAACAACACTTTACATTGTACCACACTTTCCAAAAACAATTTACCCAGTTTCACACAACTAATAAGTAATGAGTCTTAGGCTTGATCCTAAGTGTTCTGTTCATAGTACATTGCTTTTTCCAACATGCCATGGCTTCTTAACCTTTTTTTGTATAATGGATCTCTATGGCTGTTTGGTGAAACCTATGAACCCCTTCTTGGAATAATTTTTAAATATGTAAAATATGTAGGATTACTAAGAAAATCAATTACTTTGAAATACACTTGTCAAAGTTTTTCCCATGTTCATGGAGCAAGTGGTCCATGGAGCAAGTGGTCCATGGATCTCAAGTTAAGAAATTTTGTGTTATATACTCCATAGTTGTTGAATAAAGCAAGCTTGTGTTCAAGTCTCTCTTAGGACAGGCATATTCTCAGACTCAAGTATTTGGCTTCGTCAGAAGGTCCCCCATAGCAAACTGTTGGAACTAAGGGATATTAAAAAAGGACCCTGCCAGATTATGAGTCCTGTAAGGGTATAAACTGTTTGATCCGAACTTTCTCCTAGCACTTTGTGTATAGAGCACTTCATCCCTTTACACAAGTCTTTAATAACTGCTTATTGACTTGACCCTGCTATATATATATATATATATATATATATATATATATATATATATATATCTTAAACATAAAATCCTGGTAGTCTGACTCTTTCACTGTATAGGGCCAGGGTGGTGAAGTCCTACAATGAAAGAAGGGATACGAGATAGAAAGTGTGATGAATGAGCTTCTAGTGGTTGTAGCAGCAAGCACCCCAATATCCCCAGGGTAGCTGCCAATATAGGTTCTTAGATCTGCTTTTCAAAAGGAAAGCAACTCAAAATGGGTTAACAAGCTTACTTTAATCAAACAAACACACATTACCTAGTTCATGTGAAAAAGGTCAGCACCCCAAACTTCAGAGTTACAGAACTTACAGATCAAACAGACAGGCTTCCAAACTGTCCCAACATTACATGCATCAATACCAAATCACAGTTACCAGAGAGGGAAGCATCAACATCTGGGTTATCAAAGCCGGGGGGGCTCTCAACAACAGCTTCCCAGAGTCTCATCTGGTCAAATCACACAATACTTCTCAAAGTGAGCCCCAAAGCAAAGCCTCTCCTCAGAGTTTATATAGCCTTCTCCTGGCTCAAAGATTGTAACAACCTCCTTGACCCGCTGCCCAATCACAAAGTATCAAGGTGTGGGCTTTCCTGAAAAACAAGCCTCCCACCACAAGCTCCAGGTGCACTTAAGCTAGGGGCAGGGAAGATCTTTAAATCTGCATTTCCATTACATTCGACCCCAAGATCTTTCATGCCCATAGCATACGCAATTTACATTTGAATTAGCACTAAAACATCTCTTAGGTCACATTTTCAAGGTACATCTAAAGTTACCAAAGTGGCCACTGGGTCTTAAACAAAGTACATTGCATTTTCACATCAATTCACAAAATACAAAGCTTATCACACAAAGTACTCTTGGGAGGGGGGCGGTGTCCTTCCCATAACACTGCTCCAGCCCCTGCTTCCAAATCCAGAGAGGGAACTAGGCAACAAAACCAAAGTGGGGTCCTTGGGGTCCATAGCACTTCACCCCACCCACCATAGTCACAAGTCCATCCCCCCTGGGTCCCAAACTGTGGGATGCAGCAAGGAAACACATTCAGTGCCCCTGCTTTGCCACACAGTCCTTATCTTGTCCTGTGTCTGAACTCCAAACTCCTGGGTTCCTTCTCCTCCAGCAGAAGGCAGCAGCTCCAGGCTTCGCCACAGGTCTCCATGCAGGCAGCTCACCATTCCTGCTCTCAGCTCAGTGAAGTCAGCATGCAGGCCGTTCTTCTCTCCTGCTCCATGGCTCCACAGAATCACAGCTACCACAACTGGGAAACAAACAATTATCCCAGCCCCCATACTTTCCTTTTACTCAGCAGATCCCATCCCTCGTCGCCATTTTGTAGCAGCAAGCACCCCAATATCCCCAGGGTGACTGCCAACACAGGTTCTTAGATCTGCTTTTCAAAAGGAAAGCAACTCAAAATGGGTTAACAAGCTTACTTTAATCAAACAAACACACATTACCTAGTTCAGGGGAAAAGGTCAGCACCCCAAACTTCAGAGTTACAGAACTTACAGATCAAACAGACAGGCTTCCAAACTGTCCCAACATTACATGCATCAATACCAAATCACAGTTACCAGAGAGGGAAGCATCAACATCTGGGTTATCAAAGCCGGGGGGCTCTCAACAACAGCTTCCCAGAGTCTCATCTGGTCAAATCACACAATACTTCTCAAAGTGAGCCCCAAAGCAAAGCCTCTCCTCAGAGTTTATATAGCCTTCTCCTGGCTCAAAGATTGTAACAACCTCCTTGACCCGCTGCCCAATCACAAAGTATCAAGGTGTGGGCTTTCCTGAAAAACAAGCCTCCCACCACAAGCTCCAGGTGCACTTAAGCTAGGGGCAGGGAAAATCTTTAAATCTGCATTTCCATTACAGTGGTCTAGAAAATATCACCAGAAAGTGATCATAACCTTTATAATTATTGGATGTTAACTTCTTTCAGGGCTATATCTATAACCTTTTGTCTCAATTAGATCAATTTAGCTGCCAGTAGATTGTGACATTACAATTTTAGGCTTTTCACTCCAAGAATAAAATATCCTCCCTCCCCCCATGTTTGTATACCTGGAATTTCTGATGTATTATAGGAAGTAGCAAATATGAACCAGACTTCCAATTTGCCCACTAACACTATTATATTTTTTTTAACTAACTGGATTGTTTGACTCTCTGAGTCTACGTTCCCACAAATTCTTCACCTAGAAATGCTTTTCCCTGTGATAATCACCTCAGCTAGAAGGACTAACAGATTCTTGGCTCTGATTAATAAACTGCCTTTTATTAGGATTCTGAGGGACAAAACCATATTCAAGAATTACCTTAACTCTGTCACCATAGTGATGGCCAACATTCACATTAATAACTAATTTTCCATTCTTAATTTGCTCCCAGAGAACTCACGCCCCTCACTCCACAAATAGGAAATTTTAAAATCGCTACCCTGAAAAGCAAACAATTATCAAACAACAGCATAAACTTTGTGTCCTTCAAAATAAATTTAGTGGATCAACCACTGTCCAGAGAATCTTTTTACTTAGCTAAGACATCTGCTATTAGGAAGTTAGGCATCCCATGCTTTCTAAAGTTATAGTTCACTCAAGATCTTCCAATTTCAAAAAGGAATAGTAGGAACTATACTGCAGCCAGCACAGTTGGTGGGCTAGCCGGGTGAGGATAGTGAGAAGGGGGTGTAATCAATAGTCTACTTTTTTTTTTTGGAGGGCAGTTGGGGTTAAGTAACTTGCCCAAGGTTACATGGCTAGGTTTTTGTTTGTGTTAAGTGTCTGAGGCCGGATCCAAACTCAGGTCCTTCTGACTCCAGGGCCAATGCTCTACTCACTGCCCCACCTAGTCTGTTTATTATAGGACCATTTCATACAAAGCCAAAGATGCAAGGAACTCAGAGTTTTTATGCCCCCTCCCCAAGGGAATGTAGACAATGTAGAAAGATCCTGCATCAAAGGAATGCAGATAATGTAGGTGGAGCCTCCCTAATCCTGTTTACTATATACCCTTGCTTAAGGTTAGTTATTTATTAGGGTATTATTCTAGGACCATGTCCTGAGGCATAAACAAAAAAAGATTACACACCCTCTTGCTTGTCTGCCCTGTACCCTTTCAGACAATAATATAGGGAAGGGGAACATTACATTTGTGAAGCCGAGAAACTTCTGTAAGTTCACTTCAGAACTAGACTGCTACTGAGAAATCAAATATGGCACTACATTCTAATAGCCATTCGCTGCTTAATCTTGCTCAGTTTCATTATAAATATTCAGTGCCTTCTGTGTGCAAAGCACTGAGAATACAAAGAATAAAAATTGCATGATCTGCCTTCAAGGATCTTATAATTTGAGAACATGAAATGTACAATATAATAAAAATGCAGAATAGCTGATGTTTACATTTGTATCATAATGTATGAAGTAGATATTTAAATATTTTGTAGATGAGGAAATTGAGAAACAGGTTATGTGCTTTTGCCCATGTTCACATAGCTAGTCTCAATGGAAGAATTTGAACCAGGTTTCTCCTGATTTCAGGTCCAGTACAGTTTCCATTGTATCGTGTTGACCTCTGCACATAGAATAGAAAGGCATGAAAGATAGCAGAGGGAAAGATTTTTAGCTAGAACATTAAGGGGGATTATGGAAAAAGATGTCATCTGAATTGAGCCTTAAAGGAAAGGGATGGTCTTCAAAGGGCAATATGGAGGACATGCATTAATATATTAAAGTGGGACAGATCAGGATATTGGGGAGAGATTAAGATTCCAGTTTGGAATTGCATGTAGGTACTTAATGTTCAAGTTTTCATCTGAAGCTAGGGTATATTAAGGGCAATAGTACAGAATAAAGTGAAAATGTAAGTTAGACCTCTATAAAGGGTCTTGAATGCTAGGCCAAGAAATGTATACCTATTACAGGAGGCAATAAGAACTTACTAAAGGTTTCTCAAGAAGACCATTGATCTGCTACTTGTAGTAGGAAGATTACACAGATAGCAGTATAAAGGATAAATCAGAAGGAATAGAGCCTGGAGGAATATCTCCTGAAGGTCCAGTTACTATATAGTAATGTTGTGCCAGGCATTAAGACAGTTCTATCTTCAAAGAAATCTTAGTTACCAAAAAAACTTTTTTCTAAAAATATTATTTCCCGGAGAAAATATAGCAACCTTCTTTTCTACTCACCATCAAGTTCTGGAGTTGGTCTGGGAAATTAGATTCAATAGCTATTTTTATCATTTTATTTTTTCAATTAAAAAGTATTTTCCTTCCAACTTCTTAACTTTTCATTGATCTTCTGGAATTGTGGTTGATCATAGAATTGATCAGTTCTCAGGTTTTTCAAAGTTGAATGCCTTTACATTGTAATTGTGTAAATTATTCTTACTTCATTCTGAATCATTTCATCCAGGTGTTCCCCTAATTTCCCTGAAAGAGACCCTTCAGTCTTTTTTTAATGGTCCAATAGTATTCCATTATATTCACGTAGTATAGTTTGCTCAGCCATTCCCAAATTGTTTGGTACCCTGTTAGTGTCCAGTTCTTCACCTCTCCAAAAAAAGTTGCTTTAAAGATTTTTGTTCATTTAGGTTCTTTCTCTCTTTTTTGATCTCTATGGGAATATAGGCCTACTAGTGATATTGCCGAAAGCATATGCATTGTTTAATTATTTTTTTTAGGTCTAATTCCTAATTGTTTTCCACAGTCTGTCTTCCCATAGCCCCTTCAACTTGTACCATGTTCCCTTTTTGTCAGCTTTGCCAATCCCTTGGGTATAAGGTAGAACCTAAGAGTTGTTTTAAGGTTCCTTAGGCATTACAAGTAGTAAGAAGAGTATGGCCACTTGTGAGTGTGCTACGCTCTGTAAGACCAAAATGTTAGATGAGCTACTAGTACTCGCCATCATGAATAGTTTAAAAAATCAGTCTTGCTGCCAAACAGCTAGATTTCTCCAAGCTCCCTTAAAACCTGAGAACTCCTTCTCACCACTTTAAAAAAAATGGTGTGTTCTGTTTGAAAGTTTCTTCCAAGTAAAACAAAAATGTGTATTAACTCTTTGCTCATTGGGTGGAAAAATGTAATGTTCCACTTGATTAATTCAGTTTTACAAAAACTTTTAAGTTGTTTAAGCTAGGATGATATAAGATAGCCTCTCTTCCCTTTCAGGTTATAGGACATTTGGCTACTGCTTGGGTCGTGGAATATCACTTCCCATATATAGCAACAAACAAGACTAGTTAAATTTGGAACAAAATTTTTCTTAGACTGAACCTCAAGCTCTGGCCCATGCTCTTTGTGTTTTTACTTGTCCCCCTATGTGTATATGGATTTGCACATTAAAAAGTATGTGCTTCATTACTTTAGGGATCTATGCTTTCATTAGTTTGGGTGCATCCTCTACCAATTAAGCTAGAAACCCCAGTACAACTTAGTAGATGTTCTTCAAAAGTTACTGTGGTTGAAAAATTCAGCACTCTGTTTCTACTCCACCATCTTGACTCCACCCCCCCAAATTCAGCACTCTGTGACCAACCCAATATTAAGCTTTCTCTGACCCTAGCTAGTCTCCTCCTTGAATAACAGTCTGTCACTGAGTCCAGATGTGGACTTATAAGTCTTTCCCAGCCTGGTAGAAGATGACAGAGCTATGTTCTACTAACATGGTCTTTTATAACCCAGCACCACTTAGACACACTGAAAGCATCTGGTTTAAGTAAGGGAAATGAAGAGAATAATCATTTATTAAGAATTTGCTATAGTACCAGACAGAACACCTAGGAGGCATAGAGCACCGGGCCTGGAGAATCCAGAAAGACCTGAATTCAAATCTGGCTTCACACATTTTCTAGCTGTGTGACCCCGGGCAAGTCACTTAACCCTGTTTGCCTGTTTCCTCATCTGTAAATTGAACTGGAGAAGGAAATGGCAAGCCACTCCAGTATCTTTGCCAAGAAAGCCCCAAATGGGGTGGAAGATAGTAGGACACAAGCAGAACAACTGAACAACAACCGTGTGCCAGGCACTGTACAAAGTACTTTACAAATGTCTCTTTTGATATTGTAGCTATAAATATATGTACATGAATAAACAGATGGAAACCACCTAAAGAGCTCTCTACTTTGTTCAGTGTGGGTACTTCCTCTACCAGTGCAGACTGTAGCACCACTGTACCTTAGTGGAAGGTCATCCAGATTTCCTATGGCCAAAAACATCATTCTTGGTGGCCATGGTACTTATAAATATCTTTAAACTTAGCTAGTACAGTCCTTGAGTACCAAGTGTACAGATCCATCAATGGCGCCACCCTCAAAGCCTTTTCATATTGGTAGAACTTGCCAAAGCACCTTGGGTCACCTGCATATTAAGGAGAAGCGTCAGAGAATTCTTACGTAGACTTTTTGTACCTTTTAAGCATGAGTCCCAAATCCAAATTGTATAGACTAGCTATTATCATAGAATGTTTCTACTTTACAGTTGTATGCTAGACCTAGCTTTCCCAAGCTAATGTATTTAGATGCCTTTCATAAATGAGTTCTTATATAATGCTTTATACTTTATAAAGCATATTTCTCATAATGTTGATACAGATTGTTGTGATATCTCCATTTTATAGGTTAGGAAACAAGTTAAAAGAGCTTAAGAACAAACTCAAAGAACTCTTGGTTGATGTAATATCACTTCCCATATATAGCAATAAGCAAAACTAGTTAGCTGCTCAAGATCACACATAATAAATGGAGCCAGAGGGGCGGCTAGGTGGCGCAGTGAATAGAGCGCCGGCCCTGGAATCAGAAGGACCTGAGTTCGGAGCCGGCCTCCGACACTTAATCCACACAAACAAAAACCTAGCCATGTAACCTTGGGCAAGTTACTTAACCCCAATTGCTTTAAAAATAAATAAATAAATAAATAAATGGAGCCAGAGCTAAAGTCAGGGGCTCTGACCTCGAGTCCAGTACTCTTATCTGTACTCTGCTACCTAGCTAAAAGAAGAATTGGAAAGATTGTGTAGGTGTGGTGGAGACCTGGCCTTGGAGCCAAGAAGACCTGAGTTCAGATGTTTTCTCTGACGCAAATTGGCCTTATAACCTTTCAGTGTTTGAGGTAACTCTAATAAGAAAGGTATAGATCTACATTGCTACAGGCGTTTCCTCATCTGGTGACTTCTCTTTATCAGTGAAATCACAGGTCTAGTCCATCCCTACCACTATGAATTCCACATTTACAGGACTTAGTAATAACTAAATTAAATCAGTGATTACATCTCTTAAGATACACTTAAATATTATGACTTCCCTACACATGACAAAACTTTATAAAATTTTAATTTTTCTGGTTTCTGTTTTCACTAGAAACATAAACTTACATAGGGTATTAGCTTGGAACAATTTCTTAACCTTTTTTTGTGGCATGGACACCACTGTCAATCTGGTGACACCTATAGACCCCTTTCTCAGAATCATGTTTTTGAATGTATGGTATAAAATGCATAGGATTACCAAAGAAACTTAAATTATATTGAAGTAGTTATCCAAATTTTTTTTAAAGTGCAGCCATGGAGTTTTAAGAACCTTTAGCTTAGAGAGTCAATAATGTCATGGTATAAAAACTCACTAATTTCCAGTAATGATGGTGCCTCAACAGGCCAGGCAGATTTGGTGAGAAACGTCTGATACAGATTAGCTTTTTAAATTCTCTTATTATTTTCATATGTAGTAGACATTATGAACAAAGATGTGGGTACGAGCAAATAAAATAAGTTGCTAATTAAACACTGTAAATATGATATCATGAACATACACAAAGAATTTATGCTTTCGTCAGTGTAGGGAAATCCTGAAGTGGGAACTTTTCACACCAGCATAAATGCAACATGACTGATGGGTTGACAAAGTCTTGAGTTGCCCAAGATGTGTAAAAAGGTTGAACAACACACCTCCACCAGAATATCTTGTCAGTCTGTGTTTGAGCCCAGGTCTTTGTTTCAAGCCCACAGTAGATCATTAGATTCTGTTACCTGATAAGCATACAAGCCTTTTTTTCTCCATAAAAAAGGAATCGTTAATTTCTTCATACTGGTTTGAAAAATCACTTCTTTTACATTTGATTTTCCCAGTTTTGAAAGTAAGATTGAATATCTTTGGCGAAATAAGTTTTCTGAATATTTACTTTAAAATCATACACAACACTGTAATTTACAAATTCTGAATTGCTGCATTTCAAACTAATGAGTTTGCTATATACAATTTTCAACCAATAAAATGAAAATTAATTACCTAAATGAATGGCTTTAGTTGGATGGATAATATTGAAATAACTAGAAAAAGTTCCATTAAGACAGTAAAAACACTAGCCATGTGTAAACATCAAGATTAAACTTTTTTCAGTGCACCTACACAACTTGAAAACTTTGCTCCTCCTAACCCATTTCAGTTAAAACTTAGTAAAAGCATCAGGGCAAATCTGATAAAAGCAGAGTGTGCTTCATACAGCAGAAGGATGCAGGTGATATTGAATTGAGTACCAAGTATCTTCATTTATTCACGGAGCTTCTATTTTGTGGATATATATGTCATCCAAATTTTTGTGAGTTTTAGTAATAGTGCATGTATCTAAGAGTTCCTACGGCCATTCCAGTATGTAGACAAGCTATAATTTTTATATTACCAAAAATAATTTCCTATCTAATGCATAATTTGAAATTTTAAAAAACTGCTTTTTAGAACCATTAAGAAGATATGTGAACATTATGAGAGAAATTCATCAGGCCCAATAGGAACCTTAGTGGTTTTATCAAGTGTAGTATTTCTATTTGGTAATTCAGGCAGCTATAATATGAAAGATTAAAAAGATCAAAAATCAAAATTTTGACCAATCTTAGAACAAACTTATCTACTTTGGTTCTTTAATGATTATATGATGTGTACATTCATCTCTATGCATACAAATGTGTATATGTATATGTATGTCTTCATATGTATACTATTAGAAAACTTGATAGACTTTTCTTATTTTTTGTAGTCAAACACTGATTATTATCTTTTTCTTGAGTCTCTACTGGAAGATCGTTAACAGGAAGCCCAGGTGTTTTAGTTAACCTGGCCCTCAGAAGATTTGAGTGTCACACTTTCCAACTCTGCAGGCTCCCTATGCGCGTATTCCAACATAGAAAATATGCTTTATCTCTCCATATGGGAAGTTTGAACACAAACCTGGCTGCTTAAAGGTTTTCCCCATTTCCTCCAGGATCATATGTAAAAGCCCTCTGTTGGCACCATAGGCTCTTCACATTGTGACCCCTTTCTCCTATTATCTCTTCATATTTCACTCCACCATGTCTGAAGTCCTGCAGTACCAGTCAGCTTGCTGTTCCTTACACACACGGGTCAATGGAGTATTCAGGGTGTGAGGACTTGCTGAGCCCTTTTCAGGGCCGCTCATCCACTATTGGTGTCCACCTTTCACCCAGTTCTCACCTGTGGCTCCAAGAAGCTGCACACACAGCAGCCACACCCCGGTAAAAAACCATCTTAGCAGACAGGCTAAACCAAGTTAAGGGTAATCAACAGACCTCAAACCCATCAGTGAGTTAGAGGAATGTCCGCCCCAATCATGTGGTGAAGCAGGCACTGTGAATCACTTAGAGCTTAGCACTTAATCACTTAGCACCAGAGACACCAAGGTCATCCACTGCATCCCAGGCCATCTCCAGCCCTCTGATGGCTTGTGCAGCTCTGCCTCACTTAAATCCAGTTCATGAACAAGTCAAGACATAACCCCACGATGTCCACAGTCCTCTTCAAAATAAAGAACAAGTAACATTCCTGACACATGTTGTTCTTGCTGCTAAGTGAGAGAAGTAGGACTAGATTCCTACCTTCTTATCCTGTCCAATATGCAATCCATTGTGGAGGAGACAAATAGAAGATTGTGTAGTCCCTTTACTCAGAGAGCTACTTGGAAATCAGTCCAACTGATTTCACACAGTTAATGTGATTGGGATTAATTTTTTGGTACAAATATAAGTGCTATGAGAATCAGTTATCAGGAAAGCTTCTGCAAAAGATTAATAAGAATCTGAGTCTTGATTAGTGAGTAGAATTTGGAGAAGTAAAGGAAAAAAGGAAATCATGTTTCAGGTAAAGACATTACTGTTCATTTGTATCCAACCCTTGTGACCCCATATGAGGTTTTCTTGGTAAAGATACTAGAGTGGTTTGCTATTTGTTTCTCCAGTGGATTAAAGCAAGCAAAGGTTAAGTGACTTGCTCAGTTATACAGCTAGTGAGTGCCTAAGGGAAGATTTGAAATCAAATCTTCCACTGGGCCACCTACCTGATGAACCATAAGTAAATCAAAGAAGTTGAATGTGGCATGGAATATTGACTTCTCATTTCTCCATAAGCCTAACTAGAACAGAGAGTGTGATATGTGGATGTGTGTGTGTGTGTGTGTGTGTATACACACATATTTTAAAATAATGCTAGGTAAATGGCACCATCAAAAATATTGTAAATCTAAGGTACTAAATATGCTTCTATAATTCAATGAGGATTATAGAGTTCATTTTACTAATGATGAGTTTTACTTCAGGATTTATTAAAAAAAAAAATTTAGGCACAGTATAGGTCCAAAGAATCGCAGATTAAAAGCCAGAAGTAAGCTAGCATTTATTAAGTGCCTATGTTCAGGCACTGTACAGAATGCTGGGGATCCAAAGAAAAGTAAATGCCATGCCCTCTAGAAGATCACAGTCTAATGGGGTAGATACCACACACAACTGTGCAAATGATCTAGACAGGATAAATTGTGGTAATCTCAGGGTAAAGCACAAAGATTAAGGAGCAGTGGGAAAAGCTTCTTGCAGAAGGTGGGATTTATTAAGACTTTAAAGAAGACAGGGGAGCTAGGAGGAGATGAGGAAGAGCATTCCAGGCATGGGAGACAGCCTGGGAAAACAGCACTGTCATGTAGGAGGAAAAGCTAGTGATGAGGGTATGGGCTCTAGGAGCCCCCTTGAGCTCTCCTTGAATCTTTGGAGAACCCCCTTTGAATTCTGATTAAATTGTCTCTTTGATGAGGCATTTGCATGAGCCAATGAGCCTTACATTGTGGCTGAGCCCAAGCCTCTGTTACTAGACTTCCCATCCATGAGCCTATCAAAGTGCCGATGATGAAAGAGGGCAATGATGAAATTGCCACATGAAATGATGTCGGGGGGGGTGGGAGGGAAGAAGAGAACCTAGAATAAAACCTTGGGGTCTCCATGGTTAGTTGACCTGATGTGGGTGAAGATCCAGCAGAAGAGAACAGGAAAGAGAGAGTGTCGTGCAGAAGAGAGTGGAATGGATCCTTAGAGGCCATCTAGTCCCATCTATGTCCAACCTTTATAGATGACAAAACCCAGTCACAGAGAGGTTGAGACTTGTCCAAGGTCACACAATGAGTGACAGAGGAGGAGATTGAACCCCACTTCTCTGACTGCAAACCTGGGATAGATTTCCACTCTACCATGCTGCCTGCCATGACAAAAGTGGTTTCACAGAAACTCAAGACTTGGAAGGGATCTCAGAGAGACTCTGCAGTCCGATCTATAGATGAAGCTCTACAACCTTTAGCCTTTACAATCTGTGAGTCAACCCTTGATTTCCTTCTCCCTTTTAACCTTCAGGTCTAATCCTTTGCCAAGATTCATCACTTCCACCTGTGTGATATGTCACATGCATCCCCTTCACTGTATAGCCACCACCTCAGGTCAGAGCTTCATTACCTTTTATCTGGACCATGAAATATCTTTGGACTTCTTCAGGTTCTCTCATACATGCTTTTCCTAAATAGCTATCAAAGAGATGTTTCTCAAACATGGGTTTGCCACAAGCCTCTCTCTCCTGCTCAAGCACCTCCAGTCACTCCCCCTTGCTTCTAGGAGACAACAACACAATATATATTTCTCTAGCTTTTAAAGCCCTTCACAGTCTGACTCCAACCTTCCTTTCCAAGCTTGTTGCACAGGACCCTTCATACACTCTTATGTTCCAGCTAAACTGATTTGTTTGCTGTTCCCCACATATGACATTACCATTCCTGTCTTCATGTTTCTTGTATGTGAAGGCTCTCCCCTATCCCTCCTCATGCACTGAATGTGCCTGCCTACCTTTCTTCAAAGCTCAGCTCAGGTTCCATATCCTGTAGTTTCAGGGGTTATTTAACCTGGGGTCTGTGAACTTTAAAAAATAATATACTATTTCAGTATAATTGACTTTCTTTGTTATCCTATGTGGGTTTTTTTTTTTCATTTAAAAACATTTTTCTCAGAAAGGGTCAGTACCCTTTCTCAGGTTTTTACTAGACTTCCAAAGGGGACCATGACACAAAATAGTTTCATAACTCCTACTCTACTCTCCATTACCTCCCCCCCCCCCAAGTTATCTGTGTCTCCTTTGTATCTATTTTATATTTATCCACATAGATGTTGTCATACCACCACCCCCCCAAACACTGTAAGTTCCTTGAGGGCCAAAACTGTTTGATTTTGGACTTTGTCATCTCATGACTAGCACAGTGCTGGCCACGTAGTGGACACAACAGAAGCGTTTGTTCTGTTGTGGTATTAAGGAACCTCATAGTTCCTGAGGTTAACTCTGATTAAATCGTCCTATTTGGTGAGGCATTTGCATGAGGCCACATTGTGGCTGGGCCCAATCCTGTTACTAGACTTCACACCCTTGATCCTATCAAAATAGCGATCCACCCTTGAACTGGCCTAGCCCACCATAGTCTGTAGTCTCCAGGTAGCCTCCAGCCACTTCCCATCCTTAATCACTCATTGACCCTCCCCAAACTCCTCCCCTAGATTCCTCCCACAACCTTCCATATATAAGACCCCATCTTGTCTCCATGTGTGTGAGTGTCATAGAATGACCTAGCACAGACTTACTGTGTCCAATACAAGTGAACTTTTAATAAACTTTACTTTTCTTTGGCTGAGAAGACGAGTCGAATTCATTCTGCAGGACCTGGCGTGTTGGTATTTTGGGGTCTCCCTCTTTATGGGTAACCTCTTCATTTTTATGGTCATTCCATTTTTGAATAGCACTCATTGTTAGACAACTTTTCTTTCCATTAAGCCTAGATCTTTTTCTGCACTTTGCTACTAGTTCTATTCTCTGGAATCAAGAGGAATGCTTCTTTCACATAATAGCCCTTCAGAGAGTTAAAGATGGCTGTCGTGTCTACCTCAAGCCACGCCCACTCTAAACATCCCCAGTTTCTTCAGCTAATCATGTGGCATCATCTTCAAGGCCATCTTCCTAAAAAGTGAAATCCTGGACTGAATAAAACATTCCATTGGGATCTGACTAGGGCAGGATATAACAGGAAGATTGCCTCCTTAGTCCTAGACTGGCTGCTTCTAGAATCCAATATAAAGCCCTTCACAACCTAATTCCATTGTACCTTTAGATCCTCATCACACATGACTGTCTTTGTCCATATTAAACAAATGTGCTTTTTTGCTCTTTGCCACAGTCTGTTTCCCATGTCTTTGCACAACCTGTCCCCCATGCCCAAAATGGACTTCCTCCTCCCTTCTTACTCTTACAATCTTTAGTTTTCTTCAAAGTTCAGCTTAAATGCCACTGGTTCCATGTGGCCTTTCCTGCCTCCTCTCCAGATCCTACTTTACCTTGTATATATTTTGTATGTGGTTTACATGAACTTATATGTTCACCTGTCTCCCTCAATAGAACGTAAGCCCTTTAATGGCAGGGGCTGTTTTGTTTTTTTGTCTCTGTATTCTCAGTGGCTGCTATAGTTTTAATAGCTATTGATCTACTAAAATCACCAGATCTCTTTGTGATGAACACTTAGTGGTCACACTTCCCCTGTCTTATGCCTGTGAAGAGCTGTGAAAAGTTGTGCATCAGTTGTTAAATTTCATTCTGTTCTATTATAGCTTACTGAGATCCTCTTCTGGCTCTCCTTCCCAGCTTTGTGCCACTTCCAAGTTTGATACGCATTTCTTTACCCAAATCCAAGCACAAATCTGTGGGCCACTTCACTGGAGACATTGAACCCCTGATAACTTTTCCCTTGGTGTGACCAGTCAAGTCCTGATCTTGTCTAGTCCACATTGCTTCATCTTTTATACAAGAACAACAGAATTATTAAAATATATTAAAATCTGAGTAAGTTGAATCTAGAGCCTTTGCCAGATACAGAAGTCAACCCTAGCAGGAAAGGACAGAGGGTTCATTGGGTGTGACCTTTTTTCAGTGAAATGATAGTGACTTTTTGTGATAAACACATGCCTTTCTACATGTTCCCTAGCCAGACAGCTTGTGAGAGGGTAGGGAGGGGGAATTGCTGTGCATGGAGGCAGTCCTGAGTTTAAATTCTGCTTCAGACATTTAAAAGCTGTGGGTGATCATGAGTAAAACATTAACTTCTCTTAGCTTTATTTTCCTTATCTAAAAAATGAGAGAGTTGGAATAGATAATTTATAAGGTCCTTTCTAGCTCCAAATCTATAATCTCTGTAATAAAAGGTTCTTGAATTTTGCTAGGAATCCAGCTCAATCTAAGATTTCATTATCTTCCCCCTTCAAAAAAATTGGATAACATCCTTTTTCAGTTTTATTTTCTATGCTATTTCTCAAATCATTGGATTCACAGACATTTATCAGTTCTTTGAGTAGCCAAGGATGTAGTTCATCCTGGGCTTAGTGACTGGAAATCATGAAAGGCTTCTCAGTATTGGAGATAGCCCTTTTATTGCCTCCTGACTTAATCTTCTATATTAACTCACTAATTGTTTCAGTTCTTGCCTTTCATCCAAAAATCATTTTCCTTGAGAAAACAAGAAAAATGGGGATTGAGCAGCTCTGCTTTCTGTGTGTCATCTCTTACTGTTTCATCCATTCCAACCAGCTCTTGATCCTTTCTTTGATCTTTTTCTCCAGGATAACTTTTTAAAAATTATTTTGTTTTCTTTAGCATTTCTGCAAGGTTCAGTTCATTCTAAGCATTAGTGCTCATGACACTCTTCTTAGAAGAGTAGATCATGTTTTTCTATTCATCCTCCACTATTTACCCCTCTATCTTTTGTGTGTGTGTGTGTGTGTGTGTGTGTGTGTGTGTGTGTGTATATTTAGAATTTAAATTAATTGATGATTCTCCTGTTTGTCCATCCATAATGATTTGTTTAGATAACCTCCCCGCACACCTTTTCTTCCTAAATAAAATTGCTTCCCTTTTTTTGTCTTTAAAACTTTATTCTAGAAACCTCCCATTCTGCCTTGGGGTCCTATGTTTTCATTCTGTGGACCACTTAGTGGACCACCTTCTAAAATCTAGGGTGCATGTTGGGCTATGCCTAGCTTTCCTCTATCACAAATTATAAGAGAGTGTGGTCAGTCACTTCCTCCCAGGGTTACCATTCTTTCCACCTTGGCTTTCAGTTCCTGCTTGTAAGTGAGAATCATATCGAGAATATAATCCCCCCAATATTGATTCCTTCACATTTTGAAGGATCAAATTATCATTAAGCCAGTCAAGAAATTCTTAGCTGCTCTGCTTTGAGCATGCAGCTCCAGATTTTATAATAAATGAAGTCCATCATGAGTCTAGCTAGTATCATGCCACTGTGTCAGCCCAGTGTCCTTTCTAAACTTATCATCTATGTCCTTTTTTTGTTCAGCTGGTTTGTAATATATGCCAATGAAAACATGTCTGCTTCTGCTTTCATTTTTCACACACATTTTCACTAACTTGTGGAATTCGCCCTCTGGGTTGTGGACTTTTGCACTTGAGTATGTTTTCTTAATGTACAGTTCTATTCTGTCCTCTCCTCCTTTTGCCTATGTTATGCTTTCTGAATAACATATACCTTCCCAGGATCATATTTCAATCCTGGTCTCCTTTGACCACATTTCAATGATGCCTTTGAAGTCAAATATGCCTCCTTGTGATAGCATCTCTAGTCCACTCTCCTTGTTACTCAAGATTTGTGTTTCCTCGTACTGATATTCAAGGTGGCAGATTTTATTGTGTAGATCCTATCTTGAATTTTGTCTGATGTGATTTTATGGTCATCTTTCCTGTTACTTTTACTGCTATAGCCTCTTTCATTGTTTTCTAGCATGGTAGTGGATAGCTGCCAATAGGCATCTTCCTTCCTCCACATTCCCATTCAGTTAAAAACCCTTTGGACTAGATTTCAAACTCCAGACAAGAACATTCTCCCCAGTCCTCAAGTGGACTCTTTCCAAAGCCAGGAGTCTCTCCTTCCTATAACTTAAGCCATAGTCCAGAAATGAAAGTAAAATGGAGCAAAAGAGGAGGAACAGAGCACTTTGCAGGACCGTGGAAAGAGAAATCGATTGGTTCTCATAAATCCCAGCCCTGTAGCTCACTCTCTTTGTGACCTCACATCGTTCACTTAACCTCCCTGGAGCTCATTATTCTCATCTATAAGGTAAGGGTCTTGGACCAGATGATCACTGATTTTCTTTCCCATTCTAAATCCTACCACTTATGTTAATAAAAGAAGATATCTTGTTTTGTTTTCCTTCCTGTACATTAAGAAAACAGGGTCACCTTGTTTCTCAGTTCAGTTCTGAAGCCACTGTTAGAAGTTATGTTAAGCCCTAGTAGAAGATACAGTAGTTAGGATACTTGATAATGCCTGAAGGAGATTTCTGCATGATAATAAATTTTGGTAACAGCATGAAAAGTAGCAGCATCGCCCAAGCATTAATGCTTTACCCATTGAAAACTGTCAGAGCATTTATTAAACCCTTAACACATCACTGTGCCAAGTGCTGGGGATACACAACTATCAGTAAGTAAACCTTTCCCTACCCTCAAGTAGTTTATATTCTAATGAGGAAAGACAAAATTGAAAAAAGAGCAGGGAAGAGGGAGACAGCATGAGGTAGAGGGGACCAGAAAGTGGCATAGAGGCATAGTTCTGGGCAAGACACTGTTTGCCTCAATTTCCTCTACTGTAAAATAGGGGTGATAGCAGCTTCATCACACATTGTAAGGATCAGGTGAGATAAGATTTGTGAAAAGTGCTTAGCACAGTGCCTGGCGCACAGTGGGCACGCTTCCTTTCCCCTTCCTGTATCAAAGACCCATTGTTTCAGGATAAAGGGTGAAGGGATGATGAGGATGCCGACTAGATTGAGGGAACATAGTGAGATGGTGGGCGGGAACTTAAGGACATAAGCAGGCAGCACAGATCGTGAGTCCACTCATTGGAAGAAACACTTGATCTTAGTTAAAAGCTATTCCAACAATTCAGGGCATCAGGCACCTTCCTGTTCTATACGTTCCTGAACTGGGCCAGTAGTACCACAGAATAGTTTCATCATTTCATCACAGAGCATCAGGAAATCCAGAACCTGATTATGAAGCGGTTTTCTTTCTTACATGGTCTGGCCCAAGTGGCTAAGTGTTTTGCCATCAGAACAGAAGAGTACACCACCAATCACACTTACCAGGCTCATCAGAGGTTCACTTCCTGGGTATAGAAGGATAAAACAAAGGTTAGCCATGACGCAGACTACAGTCCTTAGGATGGTTCTTATTATAATGGTGTTTTGTTATATCATCCTACAGCTGTTGGACACGTGAACGTTCTGGAACATTTTGGATGTAGGTGATTGGGGGAAGACAATTGGAATAAAAGGGACCCTGCCCAGTGGGGAGGTTGAGATTGTTCTGGGAAGGGACAGCCAAGCCTCAGCCCTCTGCCCTTCCTCCACCTCTCACCCCCATAGTGGAGAGAGAAAATGACCTTTCCTTCTTTTATGACAGTTCTGGTCAGGGAGCTTGGACCAAATGGTTTTCTTTCCAATATGAAGATGGTTTAGTGGAAAGAACACTGGATTTTAAGTCAGAAGACCTGGTTTTGAACTCTACCTCGGGAAGGTGTGACCTTTGTGTTCTTCATGTGGGAGTCAGGCTATGTGATCTCTAAGGTGGCCTTTGAGCGCTCGCCTATGAGGTTCACTAATGGGAGCTGAAAGCACTACAGCCTTCTGTTAAAGGATGCCTGGTTATGATCACAGTGGAGGTCTTGATTTCCTAGCCTCCCAAGGGAAGGAGTCTGTACATCACTGATGTCCCTTTGTGTCACTCACTGTGTTCAGCCAGCCTGTAGCCCTCTTCAGATCTCCCCACTCCCTCACTGGGCACTGGCCCAGTTTCTCTCAGTTACACTTCCACAGCATGTCTCACATTCCTCCCCTTCTCTCTACTACCCTAGGTTAGTCAGGCCCTCACCCTCTCCTGCCTGGACCTTTGCCATAGTCCCAAAATTCCTAACTGGTCTCCCTGCCTCCAGCAGCTCTTCTTGGCAACTCATCCTCCAAATTGATATTCCCGCAGGTTTGTTATGTTCCTCCACTGCTTGAGAAGCTTCCATCATTCCTTCTTGAGAACAGAATAAACACAAATAAAATAGAATAAAATACAGGACTAGGTTTGGCTTTTAAGAGCCTTTGCAGTCGTTCCAGCCAAGGAGGCCTTAGTGCTGTTGGTATCCCATCTCCTGTCTTTGGGAAGGAGAGCCTAGGTCTGGAATGCATTGCTTCCTCACTTCTGCCTCAGAAAATCATAGGCTTCCTTCAAAACTCAGCACACATTCTACCTCCTGCAGGAAGGATTGGCTGTTAAGTCCAGTTGGGTGGTGGTCCTCCCGAAATTACTTTGTGTATATTTTGTTCTTAATTCTCTTTGCACATGTCATCCCCTCAAACTCCCAGCTATCCTCTCCCAAATAGAATGTAAGCTCCTGGAGAGCAGACTTCTGTTTTTTTGTCTTTATATTCCCAGTGCCTGATAATTAGTAGGTGTTTAATAAATGTTCACTGAATTGAAATTCCTTCAGTTTGACAAAACATCTGGCACTAGAAAAACGAATGCCATTTTAATATAATCATTTTTCTATTTTCACTGTTCTACACCGGGTTGGTTCAGAAAACAAGCCAAATAACCAATTTCTGTTCAGAAAGTTGACTTGCTTGCTTTGAAATAAAAATGAAACTAAATTGCATTACTTTTTTTTTCCAGCATGCTACAAATGAAAACTGATGAGAATCAGGGTTTGTCTGACATGAACACAGCAAGTAGTCCTTTGAAGCCCATTAAGATGTGCCTTAACCAGCCCACTGAGTGGAATCTAAGTGTCCCGGCCCCACCTTTGGCCAGCCGGCCAGCTCGGAACCACGAGCCCCCCAGTGAAGAGAACAAGTAGGCTGCAGAAGCATCTTGCACTATCCCTTTTTGTACATCGACATTATTTCTGCTGAATGATAAGCATTTCTTGTTCTTGAAATATCTCCGATCTTGTGATTTGTCTTTATATTAAATCACTAGCATTATTCATCTGATTTACTCTTTGTATATTTTTATATGTTTTGCACCTGACCATCGTGGAACTTTGCAGTACAAATGGAACTCGATGTTTCTCTTTTAATAGTATTTTGTGACTTTTGTATGTCCTTTTGAGTTTAAATATATGATTTTGTCTCTGTTTTGTGCACAAAGTTTTAATATATAATGTAATATGTGACTTGGAGAGCAGATTTTTTAAAGGTTTGTGCTGATGACCTGATCCATAAGTGGTTCTGTAGCAGTTGGATGCCAGTGATGATGATGACGACAGTAATGACTTATGTTTGTTTATAAAGCGCTTTAAGGTTTGCAAAGTGCTTTACACGCACCATTTCATCTGATTATCTACCAGCTACCTCGAGGAAGAGCAGCAAAAGGCAAGACAAAGACGTCTCCCCAAGGAAATCTTCAGTCATTCACAGCATAGCATTCATTCACATAGTTCCTTTTGTAAGTGGCTTTGACTCATTGATTTCAGTCGACTCATCTTCTTCCTCTTGAATTTTTTGTTTAGGTTCTGAAAATGGTAAATCTATGAAAAAAAAGTTTCTGTGGATTCAGTTTCAAGGTCATCATTTAGCCAACTTCTGGCTGCCCTTTGTGTGGGCAGATGGGTCATTGTCACCATTTAGAGGGATCCTTTTCATAGGGTTTCTCTGCAGCTCTCCATCTGTTCTAAATGAAGATTGACAGAATGGAAGAGGTGGTCTTCTCAGAACAGGACAGTGATTTTTGCTATCTCTCTTCCTGAAGCCCAAATATAGCCCCTGCAAGTTATCATGTGATTATCGGGGTTGGGTTTTGTTGTTTTGTTTTTTGGTCCAGACCTCAGATCTCATCAGTATGGAAAACTTTTGGTTGTAGAAACAACCTCTAGCAGTACAGAGGCCAACTTTATAACAGTCTTAAGAGCAGGGGCTCTGCCCCTTATCTTGTTGTTGTTTTTAACTTTGACAGGCAAGTGAATAATGTACCTAAATGCATAAAATAAAATACCTAGGATTACAAAGGAAACCAATTATATTGAAATAAAGATGTATTTTTTCCCATACAATTTCACAGATCCCGTGAAGTCTATACACAGACCTTAGATCAATAATCCCTATCTTAGAGAGCTGCCTGGGCACTGAAAAGTTATGGTCACACAACTGGTATGTGTCAGAGGAAGGAGCTGAATCCAGGTTGTCCTGACTCACAGTCCAGTCCTTTATCCACTAGGCCATGCTGTTTCTCAGTGGTTTGATGATGCTGTTTAAGTATAAAAGTACTTTGTGTTCTGTGCTTGACTTTGTTTTTACAAATGTCTTCCCTCACTGACCTGAACCAGAGAAAAGCATTGGTGCTGATAACCAACCAAGGTGGATCAAGGCTATGGATTCTTTCCATTTGGACAGTCCAGCAACTGGGTCATCAAAAAAGCAAAACCAAAAACCATCCACATTTGAAAAACAAAACACTTTTCTTAACAGCGTATTTCAAACACCTTTTAAATCAAGGTCATTTAATACATTTAAAGGTTTCTTATTATTTTTCCTCCCCAAAATTATAAAACATACCACTAGGATGAAAGTGTAGTTATTCTTTAGAATAATCTCTGGAAGGAGTTTGAGACACCTCTGTGTGCATGATACTATCGGAAACACTACTAACTCTGGAGTCAGAAGATCTGAGTTCTAATGTAGGCTCTGCTATTTAGTACATATGACCTTGGGCAAATCACTTGACCTCTGGGCCTCAGTTTCTATCTCTTTAAAAAAAAGTAAGGGTTAGACTAGATGACCTTATGGATCCCACCCAACCCTGAATCTATGATCCATTGCTAACTAATAAATGATTTCTCTTTAATTTTTCATTTTGCATCTTCCATGCAACCATCTCTGTCTTTTAGCTTCATACCCATTCAGACACCCCAGTGTTTCTGGTTTCTCTAGTGACTGTATGGTAGTAATCTAATGAATGGTTCATGGCAAATGCCTCTTTGGTTTCTAGAATACAGTTCCTTCAGTGATGTCTTTATGATACTTTCTTCTCCTCGGAAACATCACATTAAACAAATATAACCCATTGAAAATAAAGTGTACATACTTTTGGTCCTGGATGGCACAATTTTTAGTAGAAACAAAAGTTCAATAATGTTGGAAATTTTCTCTGTCATGTTTTCTGTTCTGGGAATAAAAGAAAGAAAATTTGTATGTTGATGTTGCAGAGGGCGAGGGGTCTTGAAGGAGGGAGCAAGGAAGGTTCTCTGGGTGACTTCTTATGTTTGCTTTAAATGTTAGCTATTACCAGGGAAAGGAATTCTTAATTTAGTATATTCAATTTTGGGATTCAGGTGAAGGTCAATTTCAGAAAACAATTGGTTTGGTTATAATATTTGCCAGCAGAAGAATACTTTTTCCATGCACTGAAGACCAATGATCTCATCAATGTGAGAATTCCTCATGCCCAGGCAGAGTTCAATCTGCCTACAACTTAGAACCTTCAAGCATTGTCCAGGCCCCTTAACCCAAGAGGGCAAATGATCCATTCACCTCCGGTTACATAACCTATAGTTGTCAGAGAGAGGATGCAAACCCAGGCCTTCCTGATGCCAGCTCCAGTGCTACCACAATGCCACCACTGAGGGAATAATAGGATTAAAAAATGTTTTTTTCACATAAGGGACTAGATGGTTGTCCAGCTGCCTTCTTATTATCTCATAGAAAAAGGAAATAGTTAAAATTGTTTGAAGTGTGAGAAAGAACAAAACCAAGGAAACCAATTTATATGCTGTGTATATGCTTACTCATATATTGGTTACACTAAGAAAAAAAGCCTGCTTTAGAAGCATCCCCAGATATAAACATTTAAGTCACTTTCTTTGTAAGGATTTAAGAATGTTTTGTATTGCTTTTTTTTTTTTTTACAAAGCAATTGGGGTTAAGTAACTTGCTCAAGGTTACACGGCCAGTCTTTATGTGTGGGTGCTCATTTTCTGAGGCCAGGGACCAATCCTGGCTCATCCCGACGCTGGGGCTGGCACTCTTACTCATTGAGCCACCTAACTGCCCCTGTATTGCTTTTTAAATCAATTTCTCACATTTGCCATCAACCCCAAAGTAATTTTATTATGAAGCATGAATTACAAACCAGCTAAGTTGGAGTCAGTAGTTTATATGCGGTGGATTCTCTCTCTGTATTTGGTTTTCTACCTGCCTGAAAGATGAATCACTTTCATTCTTCTTCACTCAGGAGAATCAGCCACCTTGTCACCCCAGCAATTTCTGTCATCCTGTTCTTCTAGAAATGGAAGCTGCCCATCTCTCAAAAGTCCCACAGTTTTGGGAAAAACTGAACACAGCCCTGCCTAGCTTAGCAGCCACTCTCCATTTTCTCATTGTGAATGGCACTACCCTCTTAGTGCCTTGGTCGCACAACCTACATCTATCATTTTCAGCTTATCTCCATAGCTGATCTGATACCAAATCCTACCTATCCAGAGCACACCAACAAGTGACAGTACCTGGTGTATGTAAAGCATCATACTAGATGCTAAAGAACCAAAGACAAAAACATGCAACCCCTGCCCTCATCGAGCTCAAGTTGATGCAAATATAAGTAGGGAAGCAGACACATAGTAGTCTGAGGACCTGGCACTAACTAGGGAGATCAGGAAAGGCTTACTACAAGAAGTGGCAAGTGAGTTTTCCCTTGAAGGAAGGGATGGATTCTAAGAAGTGGCGGCCAGATTGTAGGGAATAAGAATGCGTGGCAAGGCAGACCCGGAATGAGGATGACCTGAGTTCAAATATGGCATCAGACACGAGTTGTGTGACCTTTAGGGCACCTGTTTGCCTCAGTTTCCTCATCTGTAAAATGGAGATGATAATAGCACCCTACTCCCAAAATTGTGAGAATTAAATGAGATGTTTTAAAGCACAGTGTCTTGATATAGCAGGCTTGATATAAATGTTAGTTACTATGATGATGATTATTATATTCTAGGCATAGAGGACAGTCTGTACAAAGGCATAGAGAGCGTAATCTGTCCTTTCCTCCCTCCGAAAATCTTGATGTTGTGCTTGGCCTATTAAGTTTCACCTTGTAAGTATCTTGGCCCCTTAATGCTACCCATCGTTTTTCAAACCCCTGTACTGAGATTATGAACTTTGAAACACTTGCTTACTCTATTTGCCTTCTGCCCCACAGTCAGGCTGGGGGAGTCAGTCACACAGATATGCCACATGGGCATCCACCACAGCTTTCTCATGTGGTCTCAGCTGGGTTCTCTTGGCTGACACCAGTCCATTCCCTTATTCTTCAGAGGGTAGACAGCTGTACCTGTGTCATTCCTGGCCCCCTAACTCTGAATGGTTTTGATGGTTTATGGGACCCTCTCCTCACTGGTGGTGATAGACACACTGCTCGGCCCCTATGCCAGGGTCAGATTGCAGCCGGCCAGTGCCAGACAGCTTCCAATCACTTCTAGTGGTTTCTGGGCTTCTTTGGATCCTCCAGTCACCAGTTCTCTTCAGGTCCCTCTGGCTTCTAACATTCAAGAGTGAAGATGGATGCGGCCAAACCCACATCGGGATGCAGACGGGCAGTTTCAGAAGTCCAACAGAGACTCAGCCACTCCAAAGGTTCAGGGCACAGCATCCACCTCTCTCAATGAGGAGAGGGCCCTATACTAGCAGGCTTTGGGAGTGGGGTTCCATTAAATACAATATAACATTATTTCAAAATAAATGGTGATAATCAGCAGAGAACTCATCACATACCTCAATGAAAAGATTGAAAGCATCCTTTAGAAACCCCTTTTTTCAATTTAGCACTCCAGATTTTACTCTTTCCTTTTTTGAGTTAAAATGTGGCACATACTGGGAGATATGACTGATGGACAGGATGTATGTATGGATGGACATCAACATGTACATTTAAGCCCCCTACTATCAGCATAGGGATTGGGGTGGAAAGGAAGACTGTGAACAAGGTACTGTATTTCTTGAGGAAGGTGAGAAAACAATCAGGGAGCTAACAGATAACAAGCCACAGGAGGCAGAGGGTAATAGATCTGGATGGAGTAGCTGCCGAATGATGACAAATCTGAAGGTGATTGATTGACTGATGGAAAGGTGTATGCCTATGCTTCCTCTAGGTCTAGTGTGTCAATAGACATGAAAGAAAAACGATCAAGTAGTGGTGAGGATAGCCAGGAATGAAGTTATCTTCTGTGAGTACAATCAGATGGGAAGGAGCATGAAAGGAAACGTTGTAATACACAAAGGTAGCAATCCTAAGAAGGACACAATTCCAGTGGTGGGAAAAATGGGTTAAGGGCTAGTTGGTTAGGGCCAAGAAAACTGGGAATGGTAGACTTGCTATTACTCATGTTAGGAAGACCAAGTTGAAGTTTGTTAGCAATGGGATGGGCACATAGTACCCATTGGACTAAGGATGTCACAATTTGGGAAACCAACAAGGGATCTGGATGGAAGGCTCTTGTCCCTACATGTTCACCCTCAAAACTGGATCTCTAGAGACTATCCCTAGCCACCCATTCATTACTCCTTTCCTCTTCTTGCTCAAGAGCTGTGATCAGACCAAACCCCTCCTCCCCACCGTGCCTCCAGAAAAGGGGTGTCAGTTATTCCATTTAGTGAATTTCTAGCCCCTAAAGTTCCCCTCTCTCCCATTATAATGTAAATTCCTTGAGAGAAGACTCTCTTTGGTATTGGTAGTCCCAGTGATTAGCACAGTAACAGGCAAATAGTAGTTTAGCAAGGACTTATAAATGAATTTGATTCATTGAAGGAAATGAGGGATTCTAAGTTTCACAGGTGGAGAAAAGTGCCTTTCTTGCTGTTCCTTGCCTAGGATACTCCACCTCTTATCTTCATTAACTGTTCCCAGTGCCTAGAATACACTCCCTTCTTCCCTCCCAGCTCATCAAAACTCATTCCTTATTTCCTTCAGGACTCAGCTGTAGCTCCCCCTTCTACAGGAAGGCTCTCCCAATTTCCCCTAGCTGCTAATGTCTCCCCCTCCCCAAACTACATTCTCTTCCGCACATTCCTGAATACATATATGCTCTCCCTCCCAATATCTAGAATCTAAGTTTCCTGAGTTGTCTTTTTCTTCGGATCCCTGTTCCTAACACAATGCCTGGCTCATAGTAGGTGCTTAATAAATGCTAGATGTGCTATGCATAGGTATAGATAGAATGTTATCTATGGGGAACATTAACTAGGCCATTTCCTTCTCAATTACACTTTTGTCACATTAATTCCCAGCTCAAAAACCTACAGGGATTTCCTATTTCATAACATCAAATTCTGATCCCTCAGTTTAGCATTCAAGGATCTTTTATCAATTCCTCTCCTACCTACCTCATATTAATTTTTTATACTAATGACCTCCCCACCCCCATTCTAACCAACAAACACCTATTCTGACAATATACCTATATACATAGAACTTGCTTATACCAATTTCTCTACTTAAAATTCATTTCACTCAACTTGAGATGCAACTCTCCATTGGTCACCTATAAAATTAACCCCTGGGTCTCGCCTTAATAGCCCAGTTCATAACTAAAAACTACCCCCAAGAAAGTCCCTACACAGACCACTGTTTGCCAGTGTGGCTCATACCATTCCCATAGTATTTATTCAGTTTCAATTAGGTCAGCCAATGATCCATCCTATCAGTGTTTTGTCTCCTAACAGCCCCCCCAAGTATTTTCCCCCAACCCAGGATCATCTACAAGACTGATGAAAGGCTTTGGGAAGCCTAATACTAATTTGGGGAAAATGGGAAAACAAGACCTTGAAAGTAATGATAAAACAATTTAAAGAACTGGAATCAATTTTTGTGAAGATGCTATTACAACTTTTTAGACACCTTAGTTTAAACTTGGGGTCAAAGGCTTGGGTTGTTAGGGTAAAAAGCAAAAATGGGTTGTGTAAAAACATGACAATTATTTACTACCTGTCTTTATTTTTGGCATTCTATTTGACCCAAGATTTAGAGATGTACAGGCCCCTCAGCTCCTTAATATTACCCTTCCTTCAAAACAACCTAGGCTTCTCCTGTTTATATTTTATTCTCAAAATGGTAAATGGCTGTACAGAACCTTCTATTAAAATAAGAGAGATGCACCGCACCCCAGAGGTGGCTCCCTTTGGTCTGTAATGATTCAGCCAATCCAAAATGGTGGTACAGGAATCAGCTGCTCAGCTTTCCATGACCCCGAAGATGCAAGATGCAAGATCCAAGACCCTCAAGGTTGAAACACTGAACAAGGGTTTTTGAGCTGCACAGAAAACTATTGACCAAGAGACCAGTCCCATCACCATAGTAGTTGCAGATCAGTTGTTGAGACTCCTTAAGAGAGTAGTGGAACAACTGAGTGTCCTCAAGAGAGAGGAAGTCGAATTGATCCAAGCTGAGGATGGAGTACAAAGTGCTATGAATGCAGAACTGAACACCTTAAAGAGCACAGCAGTGATCAGCCAGCAGCTGACAACATGTGGGAAAAAAACACATTGATTGCATGATGGCGGAGCATCTTTTGCACTGCGGCTACTACAACACAGCAATCAAACTCATTAGGCAAAGTGGCATTGAGTATTTGGTGAACATCGAGATTTCTTGACAGCCAAAGAATCTTTGGAAAGACAGGAGACCATGACTTGTTTGGCTTGGTGTCATGATAACAAATCGAGACTCAGGAAAATGAAGAGCTGTCCAGAGTTCAGCCTCAGCATCCAGGAGATCACTGTACTCATTCGACAGAAGAGGAGACTGGATTCTGTGAGACATGCACCAGGCAAGCTGAAGGAAGTCAATTGGATGAGGTTTGACAAATGATGGGAATGTTAACCTTTCCTTCAGACACTCATATCTCTCCTTATAAGGATCTTTTGGACCCAGATGGAGGATGCTGAGTCAGCAGTTTAGATATAATTACAGACTGTATCAGCTGGGAAACAACTCAGTTTTCACCATCACACTCCCGGCAGGCCTTTCTGCCATAAAAACACCACAGTGTTATAAAGAAGATGGAAGTTCAAAGAACTCTGACTGCCCTGTGTGTCACTGAACAAGCTGACCCAGTCTATGGCCCCTTGTGCCAACTCCCAACTAGTCTGCAAGATTTCTGGAGATGTCATGAATGAAAATAATCCACCCATGATGCTACCAAATAGAAATGTCTATGGCTACAATTCCTTGCTTTCCATTCATCAAGATGACAGCCATGTGCCCAAGAACCAAAGAAGTTTTCAACTTCTCACAAGCTGAGAAAATATACATCATGTAGATCCCCATGGCCCCAGGATGGAGTGCCAGTGCCAGCTGGAATGGGATGCAGTGTAGGGGGTGGCCTGCCTTCTTTAGGCATGGCCTTCCATGGCCAAGAAACACAGTATGCCGTCTCAAGGATCAGACCTGTCAGTGGCAATGTTTTTTCTTGTGACCAAAGATCAATGAGCGACAATAACTACTCTTAGAGAGGAAATATGACTTAATAAGAACAACATTCTGATTGGTAGGATTTTGTAACATGAGTCACAAGTTTGATGCTTCTGAAAAGTACTTTAATCTTTCAAAAATACAATTTTCTTTTAAGAAAGACTTAAATACTGAGGGACCTTCAGACCCACTTAAAAATGTGGCTCAGTTATTTTCGCCATTTGTTTTTCCAGTTAGTCTCCCTTTTGCTAATGATGACACATGGAAAACCAAGGGGATTTCTCCATGAGAGCTTCTTGTGTTCTCTGCTGTGGATCCTGTAGGGAAGTGATAGTAGTGCCAAGTTAGACCTTGCTCTTCCAGGGATGTGATGATCATGAGATGATGACTTTATTCTAGAGTCAAGCAGAAATTGTTTTTTCCAAACAGTAGCTTAAAGATGCTGCTAAAATACCAAGAAAACATAGCATGGCAAGCAGACCAAATTGCTTGTTTTTGTAGGTTCTTCCAGTTTGCCCTCCTCGTGTGGAAGTCTTTGAAGTTCTTAGTCACATGCGTAGGGGTTAATATCAAATCATTAGTGCTACTCCCTTATTTCTTGCTTTGAGAATATATTCACATGAAAATCAGCTAATGTTGGACGGTTTCTGAAGAGGCCTTGAAGGATGGCAATGTAAGTTTAGGGTCTAAATATTATTCACTGCAGAAACTAATAGTACAGCCTCAACACATTTTTAAAAATTTATTTATTTTTTTAAAGCAATTGGGATTAAGTAACTTGCTCAAGGTTACACGGCCAGTCATTATTTATGTGTGGGTGCTCATTTTCTGAGGCCGGATCTGATCTTGGGTCATCCCAACTCCGAGGCCGGCGCTCTTACTCACTGCCCCACCTAGCCGCCCTTCAGCCTCAACAATTACTGATGACTTTTCCAGACCAACAGTAGCTTAAACAAAACCATATTGTAGAGTTTTGTATTCAGCACTTATTTTTGCATGTTGATGTGAATTAGCTAATAAAAAATTATAAATGTAAAAAAAAAAGAGGGGGCAGAGCCAAGATGGCGGAGTAGAAGCAGCTCATCCAAGCCACTCTGCCCCCAGATTCCCCCCAAACTATGTAAAAGGGGACTCTGAACAACTTCTGGAGCCCCGGCACCCACAGAACGACACAGAGAAGCTAACCTTCCGCTGAGGACAGCCCAGCAGGAAGGACCAGCGCAGCGGTCTGGGACCTGGCAGCAGCAGAGCGTGGGGAGCTGAGCCAAGCCCAGGTCCGCGTGAGCCGAGGTTTTAGCCCCAGGACGGCAAGGCCAGCAGCTGGCTGGAGGGACCCCAGAACACCAGTAGCTGTGGCGACTCCAGAATTATCAACATAGACATGCCTAGGACAAAGTAAGAGGTTAGTGTCCTATGGACTTTGGGACCTGTATTTGGGGAATTCGTCAGCTCCCTCCCCTGGGGGCTAGAAGCCGCTGAGGAGACAAGCCATTTTGTAGTTTTCAGAGGCAGCTCCAGCTCCTGGCCTGCGGACTGTAGGGAGATCCAGCGATCAGTCTTTGGGGGTAATCGCTCTTGCTTTAACCTCCCTGGATCTGGATTGTGATCTAGAGTGGAAGTCGTGGGTAGGTTTACAGCTTACCAGAAACGGAAGTTGCCCCCCACACGTTTGGGATGAAAATTCCTCTATCTGGCCTTAAAGCCATAGTGTGGCAACAAGCCCAAAAGTCAAGTAATTAAGTGGCAACATGCCAAGGCAAAGGAAACAGAAAAATGCAACCCTAGACTCCTATTTTGGGGGCATAGAGTGGGAAAAGGACTGTGAGGTCAGAAGTCCTGCTCCAAAAGCCCCAGGGGAAAACATGAATGGGTTGCAGGCCATAGAGGACCTTAAGAAGGACTTTAAAAATCAAATAAGAGAAGTGGAGGAAAAATTGGAAAGAGAAATGAGAAGGATGCAGGAAAAGTATGAAATGAGGGTCAACAGCCTGACTGAGGAAAACAACACCTTAAAAAATAGACTAACTCAAATGGCAAAGGAGGCCCAAAAGGGCAATGAGAAGAATGCCTTAAAAAGTCGAATTTGCCAGATGGAAAAAGAATCTCAAAAGCTCACTGAGGAGATTCATTCCTTCAGAGTTAGACTGGAGCAAATGGAAGCTAATGACTTTATGAGAAATCAAGATGCTGTTAAGCAGATCCAAACAAATGAAAGAGTAGAAGGCAATGTGAAATATCTCATGGGAAAAACCACTGACCTGGAAAATCGATCCAGGAGAGACAATTTAAAAATTGGACTACCTGAAAGCCATGATCAAAGAAAGAACCTAGAAATCACCCTTCAAGAAATTCTCAAGGAAAACTGCCCTGATGTTTTAGATCCAGAGGGCAAAATAGAGGTTGAAAGAATACACAGATCACCTCCTGAAAAAGATCCCAAAAAGAAAACTCCCAGCAATATTATAGCCAGGTTCCAGAATCCCCAGATCAAGGAGAAAATACTCCAAGAACCCAGGAAGAAACAATTTCTTCCTTGTGGAAACACAATCAGAATAGCCCAGGACCTGGCAGCTTCTACACTGAGGGATCGAAGGGCATGGAATATGATATTCCAGAGGGCAAAAGAACTGGGAATGAACCCAAGGGTCACCTACCCAGCAAAACTGAGTATTTTGTTTCAGGGGAAAATATGGTCATTCAGTGGAATAGAGGACTTTCAAGCATTCTTGAGGAAAAAACCAGAATTGAATAGAAAATTTGACATCCAGACACAAGAAGCAAGAGATGCCTGAGAAGGTAATCAGGGAAAAGAAATCAAAAGGAACTTATCAAAGTTGAACTATTTACATTCCTATATGGAAAAGCAATAACTGTGACTGATGATATCTTTCTCACTATGAAAATAATGGAAGAAGGGTGTGTGGTCATATGAATACATATGTGAATGTGTGTGTATATGGTTACAGTTATATATGGATAGAGGGCATAGGTTGAATTTGTTGGGAAGGGAGAATACTCAAGGGATGAAATTATGAGGTGAGAGAGGAAAGTGGCAAGAGGAGATGGGGAGAGACAGGGTAGGGTAAACTATCTCATGTAGAAGAAGCAAGGGGAAGTGGTTGCAAGGGAGGGGGAGAATAGGAAGGCAAAAAAGGCAAAACCACATACTCATTGAATTTGGTTCAGGGAGAGAATGACATACATACTAAATGGGATATCTCAACCTGCAGCAGAATAGGGGGAAGGGGGAATGAGAGGAGGAATGATGGATGGGAGGGCATCCTTGGGGGGAGGGGAGGTTGGAAGAACCCACTATAGAAGAGGGACAGGATCATGTAGGGAATGGACCAGGTTGGGGGGGTGGGATGAATGGGAGGGAATTATAAGCAGCCTTGTACAATATATCTACTATGATAATGTTTTGCATAGCTAGACATGTACAACATATACTGAAGTACTTATCTCCCCAGAGGGAATGGATGACAAGGGAGGAAGGAAATGGATCTGAAATTCGAGGTCTTAACATTAAATGTTTCAAATATATATATAAAAAAATAATAGTCGCAGTATGTTTGGAACTACAGGGTGTGAAAAATGCAATAGGACTGGAAGTCATGCTCTCCTCTCCCCACCAAGTCTTTCCTATGGCAGGTGCTGAGCTCCTTCACCTGAGCCCCATATGATGCCTCTTTTACCAAGGGGGGCAGCACTCACACTGCCAAGCTCACAAGGGGGTGTGATGGAACCCTCTGTTCCAATTATTAACAGTCCAGCCGAAGTTTCTTACTGCTTTCTTTTTCATTTTGCATCTAACACTCAGCACCCTTGCACCCCAGTTTTGTCACTGATGTTGGCAGCAATTCTGAGTAAGGGGCAAAACAAATCCAGTCTCTGACACTGCCCAGCTGGAGGACACTGGGAACCTGGAGGATGAGGGGCTTGGCTGGACTCAGTGATCTCAAAATTCTTCCCCACTCCAAAGCCATGATGCTAGGCTCATGTTCAATGCTGCAACATAAATATCTGATTTCACTGTGCTGCAATAGCTTAACTTTTAATCTGATGCTCAGCCTCTTCTAATTATAACCAAGATCATCCCTGAGACATAACTAAAACCACATCCAATTTCTCACGTGCTTAGTTTCTAGGACCACAGTGCAATGGCTTCATGCTGCTACTAATGATCAGAACAGAAGAAGGGCTCTGACGGTCTACTGCCCTTGCTCTTTAGAGTGCCTCCCTCCCCCTCACCTTCCCAACAGTTAAGTGTTTATTCTCCAGTACTTCACAATTTACAGAACACTTTTCATGAAGTCTCTTATTTGATAGGCACAAAACCTCTTGAAAACAGAACAAGTATTATCCACGTTTTACAGATAAGGAGACTACTTGGCTGACAGAGATTAATTAAATTCACAAGGTTCGCAATCCCGCTGTAAGATAAAACCTACACGTGGTAGACACTGTTTTTCATGGGATATGGTTTTTCACTTTTTTTTAGTTTGGGGTTTAAGTCAGTTGTTGAGAAAATAAGTTACATGGACAAAGAGAAAGTGAAATTCTTTGAATTTTATAAATGAGAAAACTGTCAGTAATTAGCTTGGACAATAGCATTAAGTAGAGTTTTTCATTTAAAAAGTTTGACATACAATTAACAAAATAATGTCTAGGAAAAAAGCAATGTCTAGAAAAAGGAAGGAGTTAAGTCAAACAATGAATAAGACTGAAGAAGTTGGTACAGAACAGAAGAATAAAGAATTAAAATAATGAAAATTTGTTTATAGGTTAGTTTAAAATGCAAGTAATAATTTTTATTAATATGAGTAAAAAAGAAATTAAGTCACTTTTCTGTCAAAAAATGTAAAAGCCAACGAAATAGAAAAAAATGAAAAATTTTAAAACAGTGATAAAATATTGAGTTTCAAATCTTCAGCTTTACTGTGTCTCATTTCTAGTTGTCTTCTTCACCAAGAAGAGGTATAAGATTTAGCTTTGTTTTTTCCAAAGCAGCTGTTTTAGCTCGTCTAGGTGGTCTCACTTTCGTCTCTGTAACTGGTGCTGGTATTTCCTGGTCACTAAAAAAGATGATCCAATTCATTAACATAATTATAAACTTTAAAACATTTCATTCATATTTAAAATGTCCAAACTTCTTGCTGCTAAAAAGCACTTTTCTATAACTAATTTTAATTAAATGAACTAAAGCCTCTATAATACTAGTGAGACAACATCAACACTGTCCCTATTCTTGTGACGTAACAGAGTATTTATTTACTATATAGAAAAACTCATTTAGATGTTTGTTGGAAACAGCTCAATGTTACTTTTATGTCAAAAGGTATATGGATACAATTTCACTTCAAAAAGTCTCAACCCAAGATTAGTTTAACATCTGCAAAGAAATAAACAGTTACGAACAGCTACTTAAAAGAACAATTCCTATTCTCTCAGAAGGAATATTAGAAATGCTAGCTAAATGTTCTTATCTTATATATTTTACATTATTCTAACTCTCAGGGCCTGAAAAAAGCCCCTTTTCACCTGAGCTTAGCAAACTGACAGGAAAATGATTTTCTGAAAGCACAAATAGATGTCCTTAGAGGGACTGGATATTTCAACTAGCTTTTAGCTGAAATGATAAGCTATCATCTTTTTACAGAGACCAAAAGTCTCTTTTCCAATTATTCTGCCTCTTTCTTCATCTGGAAAATGGGGGTACTTGTAGTACCTACTTCTCAGAATTACTGTGAGAATCAAATGAGATAATGTATACCAAGCACTCTACAAACCTTAAAGAGATAAACGATAGCCATTACTGTTAAGAGTCGAAACAAATTCCAAACTCAGGAAAAGTGAGCTTGTAGTTTTTGTTGACTATTTAATTTTGGAATATATAGTTAGATGAAGATGTGAAAATAAACACCAAACTGGAGAACAACAGCTCAACACAGAACTTTACAGAAGATGCTGTGTTAAGTGCAGAACCCAGGATCTACCTGGGAGGTATGGGGAAGAAGTACTGCAGAGTCAACTGAACTTGAATGTGGGACATTTAAAGAGAACTGACAGGTTTACAACACTTTTATGCTGTAAGTTTGTAAAACAATTTGAAAATATTATCCGCTCCCAGGTCCCACAGCTAGCAAATGCCTGAGGCAGGATTTGAACTAGGTCTTCTTGACCCCAAGCCTGGTGCTCTGCTCCCTGCACCACATCCCTTCTCAACTCTGGGGGGTACTGGCATTTATTCTCAATTATCCTGCCATGTGAAATGAAGGAAGAATTACAATGTGTGGAGAAAGATGGACTAAGCTAAGCGAAGAGGCCCATTCCATATATACCTTTCAGAATTAGTCTCAGCGTTTTGACGTCTTCTGTTTGCAGTTCTGGATGTAGCGGTGACTCTTCTCTGTCCTTTAAGGAAAGTCAAGAATAGTTTCTTAAGAGTAAAGCACACCTTACCAGTACTGTGTACCACCAAGACCCTACATTTCCAGCTCAATATGCTGTCCCTCCCTCCTGCTAAAATGGGCTTTCTCACTTTGAGCATGCCCTTTGCTTTCCAGACTCTTGCCTTTTACTCATGCTGTTCCCTATGTATGGAGTATCCTTCCTCCCCTATTAAATTTCTACCAATTTCTATAAAATCCAACTCAAATGGGGCCTCCTTCATAAAGCCGTCCTGGATCTCTCTTGTTCCAGTAACAAGCCCCTCCTGCTCAGATCTCACATAGCAGCTTACTTGGCACCTTGAGGATGCATACAGTAATAATTTGTATTATAGCTATGTTTACATCTTATCCACAGCCCCCAAATTTTATGTAGTAAGATTCTGTCCTACATAAACTTTCCATCTCTGCAAGCACCTGGCACCCACAAAGAACAATGTCTGAGGAAGAGAGGAGTGAAAGACTGGGCACCCTAAAGTGTAAGAGCCCTTACAATTCTCAAGATTCCGTTAATGTTAGTAGAAAGAAGGAGACATCTAGCAGAAGATAATGTACCCAGTTAATAAACATGGATCATCAATGATCAGAAGGCACAAGAGAGGTGCTCAAAATCCTCCCTGGCAGTGAAGTACATGCAAATCCAGCTCACTGTGAAAAGTGCTTTGTTTAGTTTTGCAATTTTCAGTTCCAAATACTCTCCCTTTCTCCAGTCCCTTCCCCTTGCACTGTGAAGACAAGCAATATGATACCCATTATACATGTGAAGTCACAAAAATCACAGTGAAAAGCGTTAGTATTGAAGCTGCCACTGTATGAAAACGGGACAGGCTCAGCTGAGCAGGCCAGAGTATCGTGATAAGAGATACCTCCAGGGAGGTGCAACCTATACATCACTGCTTCAAAAGCGAAGTTCTGAATTTACAAATCTTTAAAAGCTTCTGAGGGTTCTTATGGGCAGAAGCTCACCAGCACATAAGGAGTCAGGTTATGCATGAGGGAAAGAAAGTTATTTCAATGCAATAAAGCAAAGCCTCACTCCACTGCCACCTACAAACTGGAGTTTGTTTTTTTTTAGTCAAAATCAAGAATTCTGCCTGCTGACAACCTTCAAAAATTAGGTAAAATGCTGAAACACCCATGGACTTTTTGACAATACATGATTTTTCACCGATAAGGAGCAAAACATAACATGAATGACATTTTTACCCTTATATGATTTTAGGACTAAGAAAAACTGATATTGACTAAGGGAGTGAGGGGAAAAAATGGAGTTATCTCAGAGATGTTATAGAATTCTTATTCCTAAAGAGAAATGAAATGTTTCGCAACATTTTAAAATAAATATTAAGTGATATTTATTATATATAGTCTAACTGAAAACAACTAATGTTTTATTTGTAAACAGTGAGAACAATCAATCTGTACGGTACCTTTGTTAGTCTTGGATACAGTGGTTTTAAGTTTCTCAACACCTTTACTTTTGGTTATAAAAGGAGTCTGAAACATTTCTTTATTCTTTTCTGTTAAAGAAATAGAAAAAATAAATAAAATTCTTCAAAAGTACTTACTTTACTTGGTCTTATTATTAGTATCATCTTTGTTAAACTAGAAATGATACATAAACCATAATTTATACTAAAAGTTATCAAATTCTAAGCACTGGGGTTTTTTGTATTCCTATGATTTCAGAATTCTAGACCCTTTATGATGCATCTAAAAATTGACATACTATTCACTAATGTATAAAAATGTACTCTTCAGTATTAACAGCAAATAATCCTAAATACTATTCAACAATATCTCATACAAAATCAACCAATATTTCTTAAGGCACTATGTGCCATATAACATGCTAAACACTATACAAAAAAAAAAATGAACCAGAATCTGCCCTCAAAGAACTTATATTCAATTGTGGGAGCCATACATGTAAAAATGAATATAATGTTATTTTTTGCAGGGGAGGGGGGAAGGCAATAATATCTGGGGAGAGAAGGGGAAAGCCAGGAAAAGGCCATGTACAGAAGGTGATGCTTGAACTGTGGAGGTAACCAGGGATCCTGAAAGGTAGATGTGAGGAAGGAACATATTCCAGTCACAGGAGTTAGCCAGGGTAAAGGCATGGGGATGGAAAACTAGCAAGTGAATTTAGGCTGGGTGGTGAACCTGCGGCCTCAAGGCCACATGTGATCCTCTAGGTCCTCAAGTGTGGCCCTTTGAATGAATCCACTTGTATTTTATTTACTTTATATTTATTCTGTTATCAGTCAACAAATATGTAGTCAGCACCTGCTGGGTGCTAGGTGCTGTGTGGAGCACTGAGAATATGTACAAAATGTAGGACAAAATGTAGCACCGTCCTTGAAGAGCTCTGTCTAAGAGGGGAAACGATGCAGGGGAGGACAAACAGACCAGGCGCATAGAAGATAAGCTAGAGATGCATGTGTATGACCTGAGGCAAGTCATCACCAGCCCCATCTGGGCTGTAAAGCTCTTCCAGTTCTATGATTTGGGGACATTCTTAAAGAGACTGCACTTACACGAGCTGATCAGAAAAAGATCCATTTACTTCTTAAGCCAAACCATACTTTGGAGAACAGAAATTACTTTGTTTTTTTTATTTCACTGTTACCTTCCTCATTCTGATTAATGGCCATGGTAGAGCCATCAGTGTCCTGTGCTCCTGGAAACTGGTCACCATGTTCATTACTTCCTTTGACCAGCTGTATCTTGATTTTCTCTAAGGCTCTCAAACATGTCCTATCTTTTACTTCCTGTAATTCAGAGGATTATTATTAATACAACATAACTGAAATTTTTTCCTTCAAAAAAGAACATTAGATTGATATCAAATTATGTGACCATTTTCCCAAATGATATTAAATCTAGCCAAATGCCTTAGCAGAGAAATAATTTTGCTTCTCAAAAGCAAAATCTACTTATATAATATTTAGTTAAGAATTTTATTGGTTAAAAGAGAGCTAACAATACATAAAATTCCTTAGGAAAATATAAATTCCTTAGAATAAACATTTTATTTTCCATGTATACATTTACATTGCTACAACAAGGGACATTTTAATTTACTTACACACCTCAAGAATCTCATCCAATAACACCGTAAGTTCTTTTGTAGAACTGCCACTGAGTTCTAAAGAATTTAAGGCTTTTACATAAATGCGAATTTCTGGTGCACATGGATTTATTAAGATTTCATTGCAAATTTTTATGGCTAAATTATCATGTACTGTTGAAGCCTAGAAAAGCAAAAGAAAAGTGTATGTGAAAAACAGATGCATGTATGATTGACTTGACTAAGAAGCTCTCCCAAAGTCTAATCCAAATCTGCATGCTGAATGTTTACTCTTGTTTGTTCTGTTATCACCCTAAACTCAATCCTGATTTACCATGTCAACAGCCATCTTGTTCTATCAGACACAAACTGGAAACCTGAGGCATTTTTCACTCTTGTCTTCTTCCCTGACCCCCTGCATGCAGTTAGTGACTCAGTCTTTCTTTATAACACCTTTATCCATTCCTTCACTGGTTATTCCTATCTCTTCTGGACTCTTCTAATGCCTTCCTGATTCCAATTTATTTCATACTGTGTAGGAATATTTCCCTAAAATATTTTTTTATCATCACACTCTCCTCATCAACTTTTTTCCTGCCTACAATTTCAAGTCCAAATTCCCTGAGTAGGCAGTACAATACCCTCTACAATCTATCCTACTTAATTTCCAAATATCTCACATTATTCCCCCAAATTCATCCCAACCAGGGTTACAAAAAAATAACTTGCACATTCTTGCTATTCCTTTGCCTATTTCATTTTAGAATGTCACTCTTCTCCTCTCCATTTATCTGAGGAAGAACCATCCTTCAAATACCATGCCTTCCTCCCAGAAATTTGCATTAACCATCTCAGCTACAATGATCTCTCACTGCCTGAATTCCTATAGGACTTAACAGTATAACTTGTGTCCCACCTTTTATTAGCAGTTTCAGGTATAGATGTCATAAGCTACATTAACAAAAGCATAATATCCAAAACAAGAGAATTGACATGCTACTACTCTATAAAAGTCATACCTGGAAGAATGTATTGTTCTGGCCCATTCCATTCTGGGAAGAGCAGTGAAGGTGGGCCCAGAGGAGGCCAACCAGGATGATGAAGGAAGCAGAAAGTATCCCATAAAGTATGAGTTTTAGAATCAGGAATATTTAGGTAGCAAAAGAGAAAATGTAGGGAGGACTTGACTGGCACTTTCAGATATCTGAAGAGGGATGATCGCTTTGCTTGGTCTTAGGACTGAACTAGGAGCAATAAGTGGAAGCTGAAGAAGGGCAGATTTCAATTTAAAGAAAAAATTCCAAACAACTAGAGCTATCTAAGATTGAACTGACTCCTTTAGGAAGTAGGTCTTCCATTTGTAAAGGGGCAAAGTAGAGGTTTTATACGGTGACCTTTCAGGTCTTTTGAATTCTGAGAGTCTATCATTATTATCTCCCTACATAAATTTAGTACCCAATGACAACTGGCACAATGCCTTACACACAGCAGGCACTCAATAAATATTTGATTACTTATCTGAACTGTGTGAATTCTTTATTTCACCATAACCACTTGACATTTCACATCTGATTTTCTGTTTCATGGTAACAGTAAAGGAACTGACTGATTTTATCCAACTTTGGAACCCTTAAGCTGAATTTACAAATCAGTGAGGTGGAGTGAAAAGATCACTGGACTTAAAGCCACAAACCTTAGATTTAATTCTTGGCTTTGTGACCTTGGGGAAATCATTCTACCACTATATGTCTCAGTTTTCTCATCTGTAAAATAGCTAAAAAAAAATTTATCTTGCTCACAGGATTGCTGTGCAGGTGTTTGGTAATATCACCTTTAATCCTTAAACAGAACAGCCATGGGTAAGAATCTTCAAAGGGTTTCTATTTTGTGATACTAGTTATGTGTTCCTGAAGGGCAAGATCTATGACCTTCTTTAGTTTTTATCCCCTCAAAGGACTCAAAATGTGACAAACGAAAGTGACTGCTAGCAAACATCTGAACATAATTTCTCAGAGAGCTCACACATAGCCCAGAGGCAAACTCGATTTTTACAGGTATTTTTCAATTCTGTGATTGGACCATATGGGCTGAGCCCCTGAATTGCCCCATAACCAGAATTAGGTATGCCTTGATTGGTATATCAGTTACTAATCTTCTCCCCTCTGTGCTAACAGATTTACCTGGTAGTCCTGGGAATTTCTGGCTTGTGGATTCAATCCACTTGGTCTTGTCAAGTCTATAAGTAGTTCAGCTACATTAGCAATATCTATTTCAGCTAAAGGAGAAGAGGCAGGCGCATTTAGCAATGTTTTCAGAGTTGGGAAAAAAGCATCTTCAAAGCACTCCTGATTAGTCCTGTTATAAAAAGTTATGAGGCATTATTAAAATATTATGAAATTCAAGTTTTTTAAGAACGGAAGAAAACCAAATGAAGATTAACAAATATTACCTATAAAAGTTTACTTAAATACTGTATAGATTAGTCTGACATTATCTAAACATCTTGGGTAGGGTCATTTTATTGCCCATCACACCTCAATAAAAGTGGACAGCTAGCTGAAGGTGGTAGCATCTTATGGATCACATAAAATGGAATGATGCAGTACAATGAGAACAAAGTTGAATCCCAGCTCTAGAAGTATATTGCCTGAGCAATCTCAGGTAAGCTCTTAACCTCTCTGAGACTATTTTCTCATCTGTAAACATTCTGGATTAATCGTCAATGTCATTTTTTTTTCTTTTCAGAAATTTATTTAATATTTTCCCCCAGTTGCATGTAAAATCACTTTTTAATATTCATGTTTAAAACTTCGAGTTCCAAATTCTCTCCCTTCCATCACAGAGAAAGCAAACAATCTGATACAGGTTATACATTTGTACTCATGCCAAACACTTCCATAATAGTTGTGAAAGAAAACAGACAAAAAAAAACCCTAGGGGCGGCTAGGTGGCGCAGTGAATAGAGCGCCGGCCCTGGAATCAGAAGGACCTGAGTTCGGAGCTGGCCTCCAACACTTAATCCATACAAAAACAAAAACCTAGCCGTGTAACCTTGGGCAAGTTACTTAACCCCAATTGCCCTAAAAGGGCGGCTAGGTGGCGCAGTGAGTAAGAGCGCCGGCCTCGGAGTTTGGATGACCCGAGATCAGATCCGGCCTCAGAAAATGAGCACCCACGCATAAATAATGACTAGCCGTGTAACCTTGAGCAAGTTACTTAACCCCAATTGCTTTAAAAAAAAAAAAAACCCTCAAGAAAAAAAGTAAAAAATTATGCTTCAATCTACATTCAGACACCATCAGTTCTTTCTTTTGGGAGTAGATAGCATTTTTCATCATAAATCCTTCAGAGCTGTCTTAAATCATTGCATTGCTGAGAATAGCTAAGTCATTCACAGCTGATTACCTTGCAATATTGCTACAGATAGTACATTTCCCTCTGCATCAGCTCATATAAGTCTTTCCAGGTTTCTCCAAAAGCATCGTACTCATCATTTTCTATAGTACAACTGTATCTGGAAGTTATTTATTTTTTTCCTTTTTATTGATTACAATGTCATTTTTCAAATCTAAATCTTATTATTTATAAATCTTATATAAGTGTAAACAGAATGTAACTATCTTCAATGCAGGGAGAAAAACTAGATGAGAAATGGCTTCCAAAAGTTTACAAAATATTCTTCTACAGACTAGGAGAATTTTTAAAAAAAGGAAAAACAATTATGATCATGTTTATCATTAATGTAGATGGCAACTACTTATACAAAATAACAGTGACTGAAATATTTTTTAAATCCCTTCTCCCACAAACACTGGTTTTTGTTGTGTGTTTTTCTGTCCAGGTCTCCCTTTCCTGAACAAGCAGGAACTACAGAAGGTGCTAATGGATCCACTGCTGGTTACTATAGGAGTTTCTGACCTAATCCATTTCCAAGCTAGGTCAATTTGCCCCTCTTTAGGAATAATAGCACCCAACTCCTAGGTGGTTGTGAGAGCAAAATATGGTCGTATATGTAAATTGCTCTGCCAATTTTAAAATGCTATGTATATTAGCTATTATTATTTAAATAATGAATAATGATGTTGGTGTATGGAGAGGAGATGCTTTGTTTTTAAAAGTCTATAAGTCACCTTCCTTTTTGCTCTGCCAAAATAAAGACTCATTAATAATCAACAAGCAATAAGCAAAATGACATCTTGTATTTTCTACTTCCTTCAGCAGACTGAAATGGCAAAGATGTCCTCTAGTGTGGTAAATAGCTTGGGAAAACATGCTTGGTCCCTACTAATTCTCATCCAGAAGACCCTTAATTCATGTACGGATGACTCAAACATTTTGATTGATGTTCTCCCTGAATTTCCCCCCCATATCTTTGGTACCATCCCCTCTTTCAGATACTTTTCAAACTGATCCTTTGATGCCCTCAAAATTGTTGCTCCATCCAAGATCTATTCTCCTTGATCTAATCCAGCTACTTTTCCCATCTTTGTTCTCTTTAATGCCTTATCTATTTCCCTTACAAAAAAAAAAAACATCTTTGACCATGATGTTAGAGATCAAGTGTGCTGGTTCCATGATAGAGAAAATGATTTGATATAATAACTCTTTATAAATATTTTTCTTTTTTCTAGTTTGTTTTCTGCCTTCCATTTTTTTGTCCTTAAATGACATAGGATAACTTTATTTAACTAGTCTCACTAAACTTTCTTTAAATGAGTTTTAGCAAAATGTTAAGCAGGAAAAATTAATATCTACGGAAAAAAATCAAATTTTATTGAGCTTTTTAAAGACTCTTCTGACTTAAAATTTCTTTTTGCTTTTTTTTTTTTTGGAGGGCAATTGGGGTAAGTAAGTTGCCCATGGTCACATGGCTAGGTTTTTGTTTGTGTGTGTTAAGTGTCTAAGGCTGGATCTGAACTCAGGTCCTTCTGACTCCAGGGCCGGTGTTCTACTCACTGCGCCACCTAGCCTCCCTCTGACTTAAAATTTCTAACATTCCATTTAGTGATAATTTTTATTGGGAGTAAATATTTAATTTTATAGGGGAAATGAACAGGGAAGAGAAGACTTATTTCACAGAAATTGACTAAAACAGCCTCAGCTGAAATATACTTATCTGTAATGTTAGTAATAGTTAAGCTCTTCTAATATCCTCTTACTTCTCTTCCTGTTCCCTCATCTTTGCTCTAAATTCAAATGATGAATTAAATCATTTTTAAAAATAAATTTTAATATATTTAATTTGATTCAAATACCTGCTTGCATAAGCAAATATGGGGAAGAACACCCCTAGACAATGTCGCAGCTGAATATCCTCTTCAGTCACAGGATTATACCACAACAAGACAAGACGAGAAAGAAGCCTGCTGCTAACTAATCGTCCAGAGAACATCAGTTTGGCTAGTCCTTCTGCAGCAGCTGTGCGGAGCTCAGAAATCTGAAACAATGTGAATAATGACAAAAAGGATATTTGCACAACTATTTATTCTAAAACAGACCAGGAGTCATCCCTGACATTTTAAATTGTTACTATCTAAAGATAATGCTCAATATCCACCAACCTACCTAGTTCTTTAAAAGAACATACTATGGGAAGTGGAGTATAAAAACAGGGCACAATAGATAAATTTTGCTCATTTCATAATTTAACCTTGGATCAGTGGTATATAAACCTCGGAGTTTCAGAGTCAGAGTTTACAAAGTGTTTTCTTCATACCACTACTATGAAGAACATCAGTATTCCCATTTTTAAAACGAAGAAATTGTTTTGAAACTTTGCAATAGCTTTTTGGGAACTCAAAGAGGTCAAAGTCATTTGGGAACTGAATACATTAATATCTATCTAAACCATATTGACAAAGACAATATTTACAGGTATATAAATTATGAAAAATTGTTGGGATGACACACACATATCTCCTAAGGATTTTCAATTTCCTACTTTAGAATACAACTAAATTCTAGATCCTAGATTGTCTTGAGTTGGAACAGTCAGAAGCTACCTAGTATAGCTCAAACTATTTTTTATTATAGGAAGTCTTTGGGGCTTTAGTTTTCAGATTTAGTATATCTCTACAATCTAACTTGTGCACTGAAGAATTTTTCTTTTCAATGGCATGAAGTTGCTTTGTCACTGGAGGAGCTGGGTTTTCTTCTTAGTTTTTGCATAGAGGAGACAAAACCACTAACCTAACATGTCTTCTAGCAAGGTTTGACAGACAAGGGTCTAGGCAGCATGTGGTATAGTGCAAAGAGGGCTAGATTTGCATAAAAAGGACAGTGGTTATTGCCTACGTTACTTAGTCTGTGACACTGGTCGGCTTCTTTGGACCTTCCTTTCCTCATCTACAAAATGAGGAAGTTGGACTAGGTGAGTTGTATTACCTTCAAGGTCTAAATCTATAATCCTATGAATGATTCTTCAGTTTGTCCTAACAATCCTCCCTTGTCAATCAACCAAATCAAAAAGTGTTCATCACATGGCAGGCACTGTGCTACACGATGGGGGACTCAAAGAAAAAGAAAAATCAAGCAGTCTCTATCCCCCAAATCTTACATTCTTGAGAGAGACATGGACTTATAGAAGAATATGGTAACATATGCAAGATAAATATAAATTAGTTTAGGGAAAAGGTTAGAAATAGAGGGGATTAGGAAAGGCTTCATGTAGAGGGTGGGGCTTGAGGTCTAAGTCTTTAAAGGGGAGTTGAAGGAAAGAGCTAAAGGAAACCTGAATGATGGTCAAGTTCAATCGCCGCATTTTGCAGAATGGGGTCAATGACTTGTCCCGAGTCTTGGCTGGTAGTGTCAGAGGTGACACTTGAATCCAGGCTTCCTATCATACCTCTTCTACTATACCATGTCTCTTTCTTACAATAACTTCTGGGCAAGGTCAAACAGTCTTCACTAATCAGACCTACAGCCTTTATTGCTTCGCTGAAAAGAGGGTCGGAAAATTTAGCTAAAGTTAACTGAAGCTCTGGGTTGCTCAGTCTTCACTAGGCTATGCTGAGTCCTCAGGAACACTGTGTAAGTGACGAGGGTCCCTACCTCCAAAAGGCTTAGAGAAGAAAGTATTAAAAAGCCATTTCCCCCCTTAGTTCCTAATAATCTAATTTTCTCAATCTATAATATTCATTGTTAATGTTCATTTCCTTATCTAATAAATATTATCCATATTATTTTTGCCCAGTCAGTACGTTCCTGAGGGTAGGAACAGTTTCATTTTTATTTTTTAATTCCCCAGGGCCTAACACAATATCTTACATATAGGAGGCTTTAAATAAATACTTGCTAAATGAATGAATACAATATAATCCTTTGGAAGAGATATAACCGAATCATTCTAAATTTTCTTGAAATTTCTCTTGGAAGAAAATAAGAACAAAATATTTCACCTTCTGTACTTATTAGTATTATATTACGTCACTGACCTGAATAAGCCATTCAATCAGTAAGTACTTCTGAAGTGTTTGCAATATATTCAACTCTTTACTGGACTTGAGGGAGACAGAAGACCATCGGACCTATTTGCTGTCCCAAAAGAGCTTATAATTCTTCTGGGGGAGAAGAGACCAATGCACATGTGTGCAAAACAATTTATGAACAATAAGGTGGTCAGAAATGTTTCGAAAGCAATTTAAGAATATGGAAGAAACACTGGCTGTCCCCAAATTGTCAAGTTACATATGAAAAGCAAGAGAAAATAAAATAAAGCAATCCCCAAGTAGTATTCATTCCTCTGAAAATAAGAGCAGAAAAATATTAGAAGTAAATATCAATATCTGGTTTAAAAGACACTCCAGGGGCAGCTAGGTGGCGCAATGAATAGAGCACTGGCCCTGGAGTCAGGAGGACCTGAGTTCAAATCCAGCCTCAGACGCTGTACACTTACACCTTTCATTACACTTGGGCAAGTCACAACCCCAACAGACCCTCTAAAAAGAAAGAAAAAAAAGACACTCTACAATGCAGGAAATATATATGATACTCAGACAATGGGGTCTCTTTATACATGTATAAATGTAAGTTAGAATGTAAATTAAAACATAAATGTGAATTTTAAAATAATAATACTTTCTAAGGATGTTTCATAATGGGTTGACAATTGTGCCTTGCCTTACCTCGCTGTCTAAAAACCCAGCCAGAAGCTTCAAGATGTTCTTAGCAGTGGCAGTCTCTTCTTCCATAGCTTTCATTTTTAGCTCATGGTCAGGATCACGGCCTTCAGTTATCTCTGCTTCTCCGCTCTCAAGGTCCTTGACTTTTTTGGACTTAAACGGCTCAGTCCCAAACAACAACAGCTGGTCAAAAACTGCCTTTAGAGCACTTATTTTTATTGTGACATCATCAATTTGCAAAACCTAAGTCAAAGCAAAGGAAGAGGAATGGACTTCTGTCAAACAACACTGATGTTTTAATTTGCACTTCAACAAAAGTCTATTGAGTATCTCAAATGGAGAATGGGTGCATCCTGGAAATTCAATTCAGACAAACACCAATTAAACAATTGTGTACATGCAATGTACTAGGTGGTGAGATTAAAAAGAAAAACAAACACATCTGCAGTTTCTTCCATATAGAGAACTTAAGGTGAGGAGAAAACTGGTTGGAGGGCAGGCTAGGTTAGGGCTAGGAGTAATGGAGCACATAAGCATACAAGTAATTATGAAACAACAGAGGGTATAACTGGGGCAAAAACAAGATAAAAATAATATGCTCCAGGAAAACTTGAGGAGAGAGATATAACTTTGGTGAGAGGGGAGGCACAGAGAAAGGGGGAGAATTAGGGAAGGCTTCACAGAGCAGGTGGCATCTAAGAGGCTTAGAAGAAACAGAAAGCTTGGACAGGTAGAGATTAGCAGACATTCCAGGAAATGGACGGTACTATGGAATGAAGAAATAGCAGAACTCTTATCTGGGCATAGCTAGAACTTAGAAAAAAAATATAACCAAATTACAGAAAGTCTTAAATATGCCAAGTTAAGTTGTTGGCATTAAATAATATGTATTGAAAGTTTTTGAGTGGAGAATTGACATTGTCAGTCCTAAGCATTAAAGATAATTTAATTATAAAAGAACTGTGACAGCTGTGTAAAGGAGAGATAGTATTCAGGGAAACTATAACAGGTAAAAAGTGATGATTACATGATCCAGAGTGCAAGCAGCTAGAGCAAAGAAATGAGACAAAAGATATTTTGGAGATAGAATCAACAATGCCTGGCAAATGACTGGGTAGGGTACCGGAAGGATGAGGAAGAATGAAAAGTCATGATATCAAGAATTAGAGCATTAGATGATTGATAGGATAGCAATATGATCAATATATTTCAAGTAGCTAGAAAAAAAGGTAAACTTTGGGGAAAAGATGCTAAATTCCCTTTTGAACATGCTGAGTTTGAGGAGTTGGTAGGACGCAGAGATAGAGATATCTGAAAATCAGGACAGAATCAGAGAAGAAAGGGACTTCTTAAATATCTATGAGTATCACCCCATAATGACATCCCGAACAAATAATTACCCAGCTTGCAAGACTCAGTGAGGGAAATCTACTAACTCTTTTTTTTGTTTGTTTTTTAAAGCAATTGGGGTTAAGTAACTTGCTCAAGGTTACACGGCTAGTCATTATTTCACCTAGCCGCCCCAATCTACTAACTCTTAAGGCAATCCATTCGACTTCTTAATACTTCTAATTACTGGGAAATTTTCATTACAACAAATCTAAATCAGTCTCTATAACTTCTACCCACTACTTGAGGGCTTGGCCTTCTGAGGCCAGGTAGAAAAAGACTAGTCCTACACGATGGTCCTCCAAATATTTAAAGATAGCAAACATGTCACATCCACCTATGTCTCCTCTTCCAGAACAGAAATTTGAAATTTCTTCTGATGTTCTTTGTATAGTATGATAAGAAAAGAGAGAGGTAAGTAATGTACTGAAAGCAAGGGATAAGAGGACAACAGCCAAGTAGTGTAGAACCAGGACTTAAGTGTGTTGGATAGAACCTTTGTGGAATATTTATGGAATTTATGAGGTCAAGAAATGCACAGGATGAGAAAAGCCAGGAATACCCACATCAATGACATCATGGATCCAATGGATTACTGAAGTATTATAAATGACTATCAGGAACACAAGAACTGTTAACTGAAAAATTAAAGCTACCTGTTGAGTCACTGACAATAAAAACTAAGAAAAAGCATTAAAAAAATAAGACACCACAACTCACTTTACATAAATCTGACTTGTACAGATCTTTAAGAACATACATCCTGTGTAACTTTCTGAAGGCAAGAACTACAAAAGATCAACCATATCCTAGTGCATATAATTGTGATAATATAGCTAGCTCTAAATTCTAAAAACAGCGCATCTTTAATAAGTGACCTTTCTTAACTCTCCCTCATTCCTACTGGCCAGCAACTGTTCTAGATAATGGAAATAGTCATCAAAGGGAAACAATCATCTAACAAATATGGATATAGATTTGCGAAATCAATTTTGGCTACCACAATCTGAGAAAGACAGTAGGTCTGGTTTTTAAACCAAAAGAAAGCATAGATTTCCTCATTCTAATGAAAGCCCTGAAACTATCCATGGGGGAAAAAAAGGCAAAAGTTCCACATAAACAGAAACCAAACTAAAGAATTTCTACTCAGTATGATTATAATAGATATTTATATATCTATTAGATATATTTATATCTAATAGATATATTTTATATATCTATTATAAAAGATATCTATTATAATATTTCCATCCCAAAAGAGCATAAATGGAATTTTGTCAAAAATTAAATTTTACCTGCAATAACAGTGCAAAATGTTTACTGGCAAAATCTTGGTTCTGCAGACCACAACAACCTAAGCATAAAACAGCCATATTTCTCACTACAGGATAAATACTTGTGATTCCAGGAAGAATCTAAAACAAAACAATAGAAATTAAAACAGCGGAAACGAATATAATGAATCTTCAATATACAATAATCACTTTAAAAGATGTATAAGATTATAATTCCATATAAACTGATTAACACATTAAAATAATAATCAAACTGACCTAAATTGGTTCCTTTATAAAATAACATTTTCCTTTATGCACCATTATTCTGAGGAGTCTATAGGCTCCACCAGATTGCCAAAAGGGTCCATGATACAAGAAAGGTCAAGAACCCCTGTTTTATAGGTAAATAGGTAACAAACCCCTTTGAATGGGACTTAAGATTAAGTCAATTAATATAATCTAATCTGTAATATAACAAAGTTCTTTTGCAATGTCCCTGATCTGTTTTAACATCTGCTCTTACTATGCAAAGCTAAATATAACTTATAAGACACCCCACTCCCCTAAATTTTCATACCTAACATTCTGCAAAGGACACATTTCACACTCAAAAAAACATTAACAACTCCCAAACTTTTCAATACTAAATAATATATTGCCTAAAAAGGGGTGAGGAGGAAGGGAGAACACTAAAATAAAGCTTTAGAAACCAATGCTAACTTACCAAAGAGTCAATAATAACATTCATGGTTGCACTTATTCCTGTGGAAATAGAGATCTGTTTCAGAAGTTCATAGCATAAAATTAGACATTTCTGTAATGTTTCAGGATCATTCTGAAATCAAAGAAAAAAAATATTCAGAATAAGTGGGAGATAATGTTTCATTATGTGTGTGTGTGTGTGTGTGTGTGTATATATATCTATATATATATCTATATATATACATATAGTTATAAAAGCTCTAGCCATAGAGCTCAAAGTGAAGTACTAAATTCTCTGCTGATAACCAGTGAATTTGCAATGGACACTTAAAAAAATAAACCCTACCTAGAGGACAACACTTTAGAAACTGAAAAACTCTAGATTTCAAAATCTATTTTGCCCTATTAATAATCAATTTTCTAATATATTTTAAAAAGTAGTTGAAACAATTTTAAATCTATCTTTCCACATTCCTTTACTGAATTTAATTTTTATTGTATTATGATCTGAAAAGGGTGCATTTACTATTTCTGCTTTTCTGTATTTGGTTGTGAGGTTTTTATGCCTAAATACATGGTCAATTTAGTGAAAAAAGGTATATTTCTTTCTATTCCCATTCAATTTTCTTTCTTTCTTTTTCTTTTTGCTTTTTGTAGGGCAATTGGGGTTAAGTAACTTGCCCAAGGTCACACGGCTAGGTTTTTGTTTGTGTGTGCAAGTGTCTGAGGCCGGATCTGAACCCAGGTCCCTCTGACTCCAGGGCCGACGCTCTACTTACTGCGCTAACTAGCCGCCCCCTCTCCCCCATTCAATTTTCTACTCATTCCTATTAAAAACATTAAATCAGTGGAACCTTTCTTACAATGAAAAACAATAACAATGTAAAAAAGTAAGCATTATCTGTAACAGGGATAAGTTTGAAGCATTCCCAGTAAGATCAGGGGTGAAGCAAGGATGTCCATTATCACCACAATTGTTCAATATTGTACTAGACATGCTAGCTATAGCTACAATTTCATAAGAAAAAGAAATGAAATAAAAATAGTCAATGGGAAAACAAAATTTTCACTCTTTGCAGGTGATATGATGGTATACTTGGAGAATCCTAGTATAGAACCCCACTAAAACAATGAGCAACTTCAGCAAAGTTTCAGGATATAAAATAGACCAACATAAATTATCAGCATTTCAATATATTACTAAGAAAATCCATCAGAAGAGATAAAGAAATTCCATCTAAAATAACCAAAATATAAAATACTTGGGAGTCTATCTGTCAAGACAAACCCAGAGATTATATTTACACAATTACAAAACACTTTTCCACAAATAAAGACAGATCTAAACAACTGGAGAAATATTAATTGACCATGCGGAGTTTGAGCCAATATAATAAAAATTACAATTCTACCTAAGTTAATTTACTTATTCAGTGCCATATCAAACTACCAAAGAATGACTTTACAGAGTTAGAAAAAGTAGTAATAAAATTCATTTGGAAGGGAAAAAGTGAAGAATATCAAGAGATACAATAGGCGGAGCCAAGATGGTGGAGTAGAAACAGCATTTCCAAGGTGCTCTCCCACCAGACCTATTCCAAACCATGTAAAAGGGGACTCTGAACAACGTCCGGAGCCCCAGCACCCACAGAACGACACAGAGAAACTGACCGCCTGCTGAGGACAGCCCAGCAGCCCTGCAGAGAGGGCCAGCGAGAAGAGCCAAGTCCAGGTCCACGTGAACCGGTTTTAGCTCCAGGGCGGCCGGGCCAGCAGCCGGCTGGAGGGACCCCAGAACACCAGCAGCTGTGGTGATTCCAGAATTATCAACACCGACATGCCTAGGACAAGGTAAGAGGTTAGTGCCCTATGGACTTTGGGACCAGTATTTGGGGAACGCGTTGGCTTCCTCCCCTGGGGGCTAGAAACTGCTGAGGAGACACCCGCCATTTTGCAGCTTCAGTGGCAGCATCAGCTCCTGGCCTGCGAACTGTAGGGAGATCCAGCAATCAGTCTTGGGGGGTAATCGCTCTTGCTTTAACCTGCTTGGATCTGGATTGTGATCTGGGGGGAGGGCTGGGGTGGGCATCCAACTTGCCAGAACCAGAAGTTGTGAAGACCCCAATGTTCGGGATGGAAGCTCCCCTATCTGGTGGCAGAGTCCTACTGTGGCAAAAAGCCCAAAAGTCAAGTAATTAAGTGGCAACATGCCTAGGCAAAGGAAACAAAATAAACAGAAAAATGCAACATTAGACTCCTATTTTGGGGGCAAAGAGGATCGAATCAGGGAACAGGAGGGGGACTGTGAGGTCAGAAATCCTGCTCCAAAAGCCCCAAAGGAAAATATGAGCAGGTTACAGGCCACAGAGGACCTTAAGAAGGACTTTAAAAATCAAATAAGTGGAGGAAAAATTGGGAAGAGAAATGAGAAAGATGCAAGAAAAGTATGAAATAACAGTCAATAGTCTGACTGAGGAAAATAACACCCTAAAAAATAGCCTAACTCAAATGGCAAAGGAGGCCCAAAAGGGCAATGAGGAGAAGAATGCCTTAAAAAGCCGAATTTGCCAGATGGAAAAAGAATCTCAAAAGTTCACTGAGGAGATTCATTCCTTCAGAGTTAGACTGGAGCAAATGGAAGCTAATGACTTTATGAGAAATCAAAGATGCTGTTAAGCAGATCCAAACAAATGAAAGATTAGAAGGCAATGTGAAATATCTCATGGGGAAAAAAACCACTGACCTGAAAAATAGATCCAGGAGAGACAATTTAAAAATTATTGGACTACCTGAAGGCCATGACCAAAGAAAGAATCTAGAAATCATCCTTCAAGAAATTCTCAAGGAAAAGTGCCCTCATGTTTTAGATCTAGAGGGCAAAACAGAGGTTGAAAGAATCCACAGATCACCTCCTGAAAAAGATCCCAAAAAGAAAACTCCCAGGAATATTATAGCCAGGTTCCAGAATCCCCAGATCAAGGAGAAAATACTACAAGCAGCCAGGAAGAAACAATTTCTTTATTGTGGAAACACAATCAGAATAGCCCAGGACCTGGCAGCTTCTACACTGAGGGATCGAAGGGCATGGAATATGATATTCCAGAGGGCAAAAGAACTGGGAATGAACCCAAGGGTCACCTACCCAGCAAAACTGAGTATTTTGTTTCAGGGGAAAATATGGTCATTCAGTGGAATAGAGGACTTTCAAGCATTCTTGAGGAAAAAACCAGAATTGAATAGAAAATTTGACATCCAGACACAGGAAGGAAGAGATGCCTGAGAAGGTAATCGGGGAAGAGAGATCAAGGGGAACTTATCAAAGTTGACCTATTTATATTCCTATATGGAAAAACAGTAACTGTGACTGAGGAAGTCTTTCTCACTATGAAAATAATAGAAGAAGGGTCATGTGAATACATATGTGAATGTGTGTATATATGTTTACAGGTATACATGGATAGAGGGCATAGGTTGAATTTGGTGTGAAGGGATGATACTTAAGGGGTGAAATTATGAGGTGAGAGAGGAAAGTGGCAAGAGGAGATGGGGAGAAACAGGGTAGGGTAAACTATCTCATGTAGAAGAAGCAAGGGGAAGTGGCTGTAGGGGAGAGGAAGAATAGGAAGGCAAAAAGGCAAAACCACATTCTCAATGAATCTGGCTCAGGGAGAGAATGACATACATACTAAATGGGATATCTCACCCTGCAGGAGAATAGGGGGAAGGGGAATGGGAGGGGGGATGATGGAGAGGAGGGCATTCTAGGGGGAGGGAGGTTGGAAGTACCCACTATATTAGAGGGACAGGATCAAAGTAGGGAATGGACCAGGTGGGGGGTGGGATGGAATCATAAGCAGCCTTTTACAACATATCTACTATGGTAATGTTTTGCATAGCTATACATGTACAACACATATTAAATTGCTTATTTTCCCAGAGGGAATGAGTGACAAGGGAGGAAAGGAATGGATCTGAAATTCAAGGTTTTAAAATTAAATGTCTCAAATATATATAAATACTATTATTAATACTATTTTGCATGTTAATTGGGAGATAAAATGTTCAGGCATTGGGGCACAGAGACTCACCTCGCCCTAATGGTAAAGTCAAAGGGGGTATGGGAGAAGATATGGGAGAGAGCAGATTGGATGAGGGGATATCTTGTGGGACTGCCATTCTGGGGTGGTGGGTAGGGAAAAAAATTGTAACTCAAAATCTGGTGGAAATGAATGATGTAAACCAGAAGTTAATAAAGCATTTGTTTTAAAAAAAGAATATTAAAATGCTTAGGAATAAAAAAAAGAGATTCAATAAAAAAAATCACGAAGGAAGACAGTTCCAGATTACAAACTATATTACAAAGTAGTAATCATCAAAATAATCTGGTAGTGCCTAAGAAACAGAGTTATGGATTAGTGGAATAGATTAAATATACAATACAGAGTAGTAAACGACTGTAGTAAATTAGTACTCGATAAAGCCAAAGATAGGGTAAGAGCTCAACATCTGAGAAAAAATTGCCAGGAAAACAAGAAAGCAGTTAGGCAGAAAGGTAGGCACATATCATACCACAATTAACATAAAAAATGAATAAATGCTTTACACATAAAGGATGATATAAGTAAATTAGAAACATACCCGTCAGATTTATAGATAAAAGAAGAGCTTATGACCAAACTGATTACATTAAATTAAAAAGGTTTCTACAAGCAAAACTAAGACAACAAAATTAGAAGGAAAACAGGAAACTGGGGAAAAATCTTTACAGTAAGTTTCTCTGATAAAGGTCTCATTTCTCAAATATTAAGAAACTGAGTCAAATTTATAGTCATTCCCCAGTTGATAAAAGGTTAAAAGATGTGAAGAGAAAGTTTTCAGAAAAAAATCAAAGTTATCAATGGTCACATTAAAAAAATGTTTTAAATCACTACTAATTAGGAAATGCAAATTAAAACCCTGAGATACCATATCACACCTATCAGATTGGCTAACATAACAGAAAAGGAAAATGACAAATGCAAGAAGAGACGTAGAAAAATAAGGACACTAAAGCCCTGCTAGTAAATTCGCGAATTAATCCAACTGTTCTAGAGAACAATTTGTAACTACACCCAAACTGCTATAAAATGGTGCATACCTCTTGACCTAGCAATACCACTACCAGGTCTGTATCTCAAAAAGATCATGGAAAAGGGAAAAGAACTATTTGTACAAAAATACTTATACCAGCTGTTTTTGTGGTGGCAAAGAATTGGAAATCAAGAGGGTGTCCATCAATTAGGGAATGGCCAGACAAGTTGTGATACATGATTGAGACAGAATACTACTGTGCTATAATGACAAGCAGGATGGTTTCAGAAAAACCTGGGAAGACATATGAACTGATGCAAAGTGAAGTGAACAGAACCAGAGCACTGTACACAGTAACAGCAATATTTTAAGGATGATCAATTGTGAAAGACTTATTGATCAACACAATGATCCAAGACAGTTCGAAAATCAAAAAGTAAAAATAGCTATCCATCTCCAAAGACAGAATTAAATGAATTCTGACTATGAACTGAAGCATACTTTTTAAAACTTTATTTATTTTTATTGTTTTATTTTGTGCTTTTTTGCAGCATGGTTAATATGGAAATATGTTTTGTTTTACTTCACAGATATAATCCGTATCAAATTGCTTGCCTTCTCAGGGAAGGGAAAAGTATAGCAGAGAGGGAGAAAATCTGGAACTCAAACTTTTTTTAAATGATTGTTAAAATTTTTTTAAACATGAAACTGGGAAACACAAAATAAACAATTAAATAAAAAAATAAAAATAGCTGAACCCCAAAATCAAAGTTGAAATCAGAAAAATAAATTGCCCCTCTTTTAATAATATGATAAATAAGTGGATGATGCACTGAATAGCTAGTTAAAGCACTTCATAAACAAACAAAAAAGCCCCATAAGATACTTAGGGCAGTGTTATCCTATGAGCACCATTTATAAAGAATTGACAAAATGGACATGAACTAATAAGGATTGTATAGCTAAATTACAGTTAAAGAGAAAAGGAAATCCTGCTCATGGGAGGGCAGATCTCAGTCTTTTCCCAATCATAACCAGCAGTTGGTGGCATTTTAAAATTACATCTTTTTCAGCAAGAACTTTGAAAATCATGTTTTAGGTGTGTCATACACCTATACCTTGAGACTTTTTGAACCTGAAGAAAATTAAGATCAATGAAATTCTATGAAAATCAAATTCCAGACCATTCATTAAATGATAAAGAACACTTAAAATTTAATCTTAAAGCAAACATGATTTAAACAACTCAAGTATAGCAACTTCACCTAGAATTTACAAAAATATTCTTAAGCATTTCCAAGTCTTTGGTACAATAACAGACTTTCAAAACAATGGTACTAAGATACTAAAAGATTCTAGGGCATCTCTGGAGTCTAAGAGAGAATAAATTTTATTGATTAGCTTTTAGTGTTAAATGGCATGAAGAAACCAGTATAGAATATTCTTTAAAGCCTTTTCTTCAAAGATTCTTAATGCTTTCAGAAGGCAAGAAGATAGATCTTTTAACAATTTTTAAAAATATCAACAGAAAGCTAAAATTGTTAAAGGATAATCTAGCCATTTTATGCAAGATTATCTTTCCACTAAAGTCAAGCTGATGTGAAAAATTTGTTAGCTAGAGGGAAAGATATTAGAAGCTTTACTGCCATGATGACCTACACCTGATCTGAAAAAAGAATGACCAGATCTTTTTGGCAAAGAAAGGAGGGGACAGGAAATTAGAGTGCCTCCCCCACCTTCAATTGGTGGCCCCCATTCTATTACAGAAAAAAGGAAAGAAGTTGTGAGAAGGCAAAGGAAGTACAAAGACATCATCTGGTCATTATGATTAGTCGGATACATAAATGTGTAACATACTAGCTCTTTAGGATAAGCAGCTGAATAAAGGTTTCCCAACTCTGGACCATGGAAGCAAGTCAGAAGGGCAAGTCTTATGGTCAAGTCACAGTTCTGCTAAAACTCTCCAAGTCCAAAGCACAATCTGCAAGGCTTTGATGAAGGAAAATGAAAGTTTAGCTGAAGTTTAATATGAGAAACGATTCCACTCTTTACCTTCTCTGTGTGAACCTCCTTAATCTCAGGTTGTTCTGTTTCTTTTATCAGTTCCATTTTGGTATCTTCTAGTTCTTTTATTTTCTCTTTTAACAGAGAGGCATGATTAAAATCCTGGAGGGTAATGCATTCCTCCAAAGCTTCCCTGGCTTCAATAAGCTTCACTTTTACTTCAGCCAGCTAAATAAAGATTTGAAAAAGTAACTTTATTAAATTTATTATTAAAACTTATAATAAAGTGACATTTGCAGGCTTAATATATTAAAGAATTCAATGACAAAAATCTGTAACAATGACATTTTTGCAAAGAAAAAAATGTATGGATCCATTTTTAAAGACAAAATTTGACCAAGATTTTGATGCTCTTAGAATACAGTATTTAATCAATAAATGTGAATTTTTAAAGTATGCTATATTTTCTCTATCTTCCCTCAAGGCACAGTTTTCTTTCTTTTTTTTTTTTAGAGCAATTGGGGTTAAGTAACTTGCTCAAGGTTACACGGCTAGTCATTATTTATGTGTGGGTGCTCATTTTCTGAGGCCGGATTCGATCTTGGGTCATCCCAACTCCGAGGCCTTACTCACTGCGCGACCTAGCCGCCCAAGGCACCGTTTTCTAACCATGTTTAGAACAGAAAACAGAAGTTAAAACTATACTGGCCTCGACCACTTATAATATTCAGTTAGAAAGGGACTTACTCTGAGCTCTTTTTTTCTTGCTTCTGCAGAATCTTCAATAGCATCAGGAGTGACTATAGGTTCCCGGATTTCTGAAATAATTTCTGTAACCTGATAAGAACAAAGAAAAAGTGGTGGTTATTTTCTCCGAAGTGTCCAAATTTTCTATTTTCCCCCAACATTCTCTCCTTGACTCTCTTCCCACCTCCCTCTTCCCTTGATATTCTCACTGATTCTCAATAGCTTCAATGATCACCTCTATGCAAATTACTTCAAAATTTATGATCCCACTCCCAACTTTTCTCCTGAGCTCTAGCCCTGAACTTTGAACTACCTACTGAGTATCACACTTAGAGGTATCAAAAGTACCTACAAGTTGGTACTGTATATTTAAAACCTATTTTTCCCCTTGATTTATTGTTGTTGATGGTACCATCATTCTCCAAGTCACCCAGGATAATAAACTGAGTCATTTTCAATTCTTCCCCATTCTGTACATCCACTTAAGTCAAGTTCTACTGACTGTACAGTCGCAGTGAATATCCCATCTGTTCCTTCCTTTCTACTTTTATCACAAACAGGTTAGTTTAGTCCATATTCTATTTCATCTAGATTGTTATATTATATTCGAACTAGCCTAGACATAACGGAAAAGAGAAGGTATTTACTAAAAGTCAAAATATGTGAAAATAGTATTAACCTGCTATATTTTACAAAATGATCTGAATATTTTCAGAAAGTAAGGAACATAATCTTTTGAACTGAGAAAGTATATTTGTTCACATATTATAAAGAAAAATCAAATGAGATTATTTTCTATAATGCTTCATTATTAATCCTAAATATGTCTTCATGAAGCAAAAAGCAATGTAGTTAGATTTAGAGCTATAATCTTATAAATGGCCCTTTGGAAAGTATGGTGGAAAATGCCCACATCTGTTTAATAAAAATTAATGAGGCCATGCTTATTAAACTAAAAGATAAAATTCAAAATATAAAAATCTATGTAATCCTGGCTCTTGCTAGACTTCAGGATGCCAAGGAAGACTGTCCTATAGTAAACTGTATGCACAGCATTATAATTCATTTCCAATTTAATGGGCTTATTTAATTCTCAGTAGTTGGTTTTTTAGAGATAATACATGTTATATATACCTTTCAAATAAAAATTTTCTATAATTCATGTAAAGTATATGAAAATGCAGGAAGAGAAATGTTTGCTTCCAAAGTAACAATACTATGAAGATATTTGAGAGTTCTTTGAAACATTGATATACCTGTTTTTAAACGGTCTGCCTATTGGTATATTTGGATTTCTCTAATCTGAGACAGCAAGATATTATGTACTTGGTTATAACACTTCTAACACCTCCAGGATGATTTTTTTTCTCCAGATATTCTAAGTTTGAATCCCTGTTCTACCATTTATTACTGGTTATCTAGGGCAAGTCACTTCACCTCTATAAATTTCCTCATGTATTAAATAATGGGACAGGCCCAGTTAACCCAAGTCTATGATACACTGATACATGCAATTTTTTTCTGCTTAAGTTCTCCCACCTGATGAAAGCATTCTCGCCATCCTCAAATGTCTCATGGTGCTTTGCCTAGACCTCACTTTCATTCTTATCAAAGTATCACTTGTGACATAGCTATTTGTGTAAATGTATCTTACCCTGGATTGTATTTATTTTTGTTGTCCTAGTGTCTATCACATTACTCTATATACAGTAATTGTTTAAAAAAGATTTGCTGCATTCAAGTATAGAAAGTGACTGCAAAAAAGAAAAAAGTACTATCTAGACTCCACAGGAAAATAATAAAAAACATTACTATTGGAACTATACTAAATATTTTCAGATCACTAGCCTAGAGGGAGAAAAACAGAGAAAAAGTTAACCTAATAGAATGTCTCAAAAATTCTTTGAAGAGAAGACTAGACTCACATAATACAAATACACATATATGCAGAAAGAATCTGAAAAAGGTTTACTGCTCTTCATAGCCAATGCTTGAAAAAAATGAGTCACTAGTGCTAAAGATTAGACAGTATAAAGCCAAAATTTGCTTCTTTTCTACATAATTTCCTCATCATTTAAGTTATCCAAACCTACCTCCTGATAATTCCATTAAAAATGGAGAATACAGGGCGGCTAGGCGGTGCAGTGAATAGAACACCAACCCTGGAATCAAGAGGACCTGAGTTCAAATCCAGACCCAGACATTAACACAAAAACTAGCCATATGACCTTGGGCAAGTCACTTAACCCCAACTGCCCTCCAAAAAAAAGCAAAAAAAAAATGGAAAAGAGAATGTCTTTTATATTGTATTACAAAACAGGATATAAGGACAAGAAGTAAAAGCAGTGACTCTATTCTTTCTTTTTCAGTGACTCATTCAATCAATCAGTAAATATTTATTAAGCACTTACAATGTTCCAGGCACTGGGGATACCAGAGGCAAAAGAGTGTCCTGCCCTCAAAGAGCTTAAAATCTAATGGGGGAAACAACAAGCAAGTTTTGTACAGGACAAATAGGAAATAATAAGAGAGGAAAAGTACTGGAACTAAGAGGGGTTGGGGAAGGCTTCCTGGAGAAGATGGGATTTTAGTGGGGACTTAAAGGATGTCAGAGAAGTCAGTAGCTGAAGCAGACATGAAGGAGAGCACGGGAGACAGCCAGAGAAATCATCAAGAGCTGAAAAAGAGACAGCCGAGCAGCCTCACCTTGAAGAGCCTATAGTTTAGGAAGCTCATTTGCTACTTGCTCCCAAAACTACAGCAGTTCAAAATGTTTCAAAGAATATGGACTAAGAGTGACTATGGGCTTAGGGCTTCACTAGGAACTATGGGGTAATTAAAAAAAAAAAAAAGATAGGCACTGTCATCGAGACACAATCTGGCCGAAGAGACAAAACTAATCCACACGAAGCTATTAAGACCACAAGACACCATAAGAAAGTTCCAATTTAAATATAATAAAGGTGGTATAGACAACTCTATCCACAGCTCCTAGGACCACGGGACCACTCATAGGGGTCTATGATTTAGTCAAATAGCAATGGGCAAATCACCCATGATTTAGTGGATAAGTTTTAGGGAATGGTCTGAGCAATACACTGAGATGGTGTCAGAGGCAGGTCCCTCACACACTAAGCTCAATACTTTATCCTTTATACTACTCCTGCCTCTCATTTATAAATACTCCTACAGAAAGGAAAATTGCTTACAATCTGTGTCTTCTTAATATCATCATTAAGGAGATGAAGCAGTATCTCAACCAGGGAAGACACAAGGGCAATTGAGAGAGTTGGTAGGGTAAGAATCTCCTGCAGGACAGCCAGTAATTGCTTTCTGCATTAAAAAAAAAATTGTTAACTTGATTAGGACAATATATGACTTGATTTGTAAAGTGTCATCTCTTTTTTTAATTACATTCATCTGTATTCTCTGCCAAAACACACTACTACAGACTCAAAAATCTATGTAGACAGAGTGAGTTAAAAATCAAACTTCTATCTTATGTAAAGTAATTTTTAAAGGGGCTCTACTTGTTTACATTGTCATTAGGATAGGATGACAAAATCCTATAGTTTAATCGTTATTTATAAAATATCACTAGAGATTGCTGAAATAATTTTTTTAAAAGATGCACATTTTTAAATGAAAAGCCACACTATTGCTGAATGTGATTAATAAAAACAACTGTTTACAGTATGTTTTTATTAGATAGATAATTTTTACACATGTGAAGTTAAATTTGAAATGACCAGGTAGTTTCATTTAACTATTTTCAGAAAATTTATTTTGTTTAGAGAGTCTGACTGTTTCTTAGAAAAGCTTATATCAAAGCAAACTGAATAAAAATAAAGTTAATTCATTAATAAAATAGGAAAACGTATTTCCCTTTTGGAAAGAGGGAGAGGAACAAGAAACCAATGGATCAAAATAAATATGAATGATATGTATTTAGACTTACCTTCCTCCCTCTTCATTGGTATCCAAGGACTTGATAATTAGAATCAACTGATGACCTATAAACTCTTTTGTCATTAAATTTTCCACAAAGGCAAAATCCCCTCTTTTTTCTTCAGTAACAACTGGAATGTTCTGAATATAACTAAATTAAAAAGAATTAAATAAAAGCAGAATATCTTTTAAAATACATCAAGAGGCAGTATCTTTTTTAAACCACTAATAGGTCATGAAAAAGGCCAGCCTCCTTTTTAAATTTAGTATTAGAGAATTTATACAGATAAGTTTATAATGAAGCCACTTATTAGAAAGACTATTATCATTATGAGCTTTTACAAAATAATAAATGATTCAGGAATGTATAAAATTTGAGATTCAGTTTTCAATTTAAAATGGGGAAATATCAGCACAAAATATATTCTGCTGCCATGGATAGAACACTGGACTTGTAGCAAGGACAACCTGAGTTTAAATCTCACTTCAGATACTTACCAAGTGTGACCTTGATCAAGTCACTTACCCTCCCTCAGTCTCAGTTTCCTCATCTGAAAATTGAGGGTAACAGTATCTACTTCACAGAGTTGTTGTGAAAATCAAATGAGGCAGCACTGAAAAATGCTTGCAAAACCTTAAAAGGATAGTATAAATGGTCGGCATTATCATCACCAACATCACTATCACAAAAGCTCTGGTCTCATTTTCTCAGGTACTCAATTTGAAAGGACTAAACTGTCCTTAATTCACCCACTACTTTGTCACCCACATGCCACTACTTGTCAAGCACCATCAATTCTTCTTTCATAAAACCTCTTACCTCTAGCCCCTTCTTTCCGTTCCCTCTGCCACCACTGTCATCCAGGCCTTTATTACAGACCTGAATTCCTGCTATTGCCTACCTGGGCCCCCTGCTTCCAATCTCTTCCAACCCATTCTGTACACATCCAGGCACACATCTATTTTCCTAAAGCAACAGCACCTTTACTCAAGTCAAATGAGCCGATATTTATTAAGCACCCACTATCCACATGGCCCTATAAGAGGTATTAAATTAAAAAAAAAAAAGTCCCAAAGTTGAGACTTATATTCAACTGGGGAGATAAAACATACATACAATTTGGAAATATAAGGAACAAGAATATAGTTTCTCAAGGGAGTGCTAGTGAGTACCAGTTAAGGACTTCCTGACACGCCAGCTGTTTGCTTTTTGGAAATGAAAGGAATCAGTGGCTTTAAAAGTAATTTTTGAAACATGTCAAGCACTACTAAATAAGTTAATAGAAACTGAAATTTACAAGCTGTCAATTAGTAATTAATTGGGAGCCAGACTTTCCAACCAATTACTATTTTCCTACTTCAAATACCATTTACTACACACAGGCATGTGAAAAGTTGCTATAGTACTACTAAGCGCTGCCTATTTCTGGAAGCTTTTTCAAGTGACACTCTACCCTTCAAGAAATCATTCTGTGGAGTGGTAAAGATCATTCCTCTCCTTATAGAGACACCTATAACTTCACATCACCTGACCCCTCTAAAGTTCAAGACCAAGAGAAGAAGATAGATGATACTTAAGTGTTGCCTATGGTGCTAGTTTTTTGACATACTAAGAAAATGTGTGCATCTACTTTCATTAAAGAACAGAACAAAGTCAACGTGTTTTTATTGAATGTGGCATCAAGGCCCACAATTACGTAAACACATTGATTGACAGACACAGTAAAATTAATTGACAATTAAATCAATCATTTTCAATTATCTTTTAAGACCCCTAGGATCTTAGAATGTCTCTAAAAAGGGATTTTCTAATTCAATAAACTTTTTTTCATAATTCTGTCATTCCTGTAAAAATAGATATTTCCTATAAGAGACACAGGATAGCATAAGTGGAAGGAGCAAGACACTCAGGAGTTAGAAGACCTGGATTTAGTATCCGTGCCACCACTTATTATTAGCTGCATGACCTAAAGCAATTAATTTAGCCTATCTGAATCTCAGTTTACACATCTGTCAAATGAATATAACAATCCTGTCCAACTCATAAGGTTGTGGAGAAGACTAAATGAAGCAAAGCATGTAAAATGCTTTATAACCATAAAGTATTAAATCAACTGTGTCATCATAAGCATCCATTTACACTATTTACAAGTGTACTTGAAGGTCATGATGCAACTTGACTCAAATGTAATAAGGCAACACAAAAGGTGCAGTGGACACAGAATCACAGCCACAGAAACTATCCGGTCCAACAGAGGGTGCTGAACCCGGAACCAGTAAGCCCCACATTTAAAAACTGTCTCCTCCACTGCTTGTGGTATGATAACAGATGCGCAAGGCCACCTTCCTGAGCTTCAGTTTCCTCAATGCTAACATGGAGATGATAATACTGGCTGTCCCAGGGCTGATGCAAGATGCAAAAGAGATGATGGCAAGTACTTTGCTCACCTCGCCGTAGTATGTAAACCTCAGTTGTTTTCATTTTAAAGTTTGCAGAAGGTTTTATTCATATCAGTTATTGGACTCAGGCCTTCTATATTCCAAGTATAGCAAGCATTCCATCAGTGCATTCCTGAGCAGCCACAATGCTTTTCACTACAAGTTTCTCCAGATATAAATGTTCAAGTACAATATATCTCAAATAGTGTTACTATGAATATTCTCTTTCTTCAAAGCCTATTAGTGACTAAGGGCTTTCATTTTATTCCTAGAATCAATATTTTGATAATAAAAGGAAAAAAGAAAAGGAACTTTTTACCTCAGCAGATATTCTGCATAGATAGCAGTTTCTGGCAAAATCTGTTCTAAGAAAGCCTCCCCTTCATCTCCTTTAGATTTCAGATATTCACAAAGAACTCTCCAATACAAAGCAATTTCAGGGGTTAGTGTTTCCACAGGGATCAATTTCCTTGATTTAAAAAAAAAAAGAAAGGCAATTAATTTATAATTAAAGAGTAAGAACCTAACAAAGTACATTCTCTAAACAGGAAACGACATTTTAAGGCTGCTATAACTTTTTTTAACTACAAGTTTATTTTATTTATCCTCTCCCATCTCCACCCCTAAAAAAAAAAGAAAAAATGATCAAATACACAGTACTAGAACAAGCTGTTTGCTAGTATAAAATCAAAGATAAAACCAAAGTAATAAAAAGGAAAAAATAAAGTGAACAGATTGTAACTACAGAAAGAAAGAGAGGAAGTAAGACCAGAAGTATTACTCTCATCTCAAAAATAGATGGAAAATGAAACTAAATGTAGTAATCTGCCAATCATGGTCATCTAGTCACATCAAAAACAGAGCCCTCCCCCAATAAGTGTGTCTATCAAGTAAAACTGTGTCCAATTAACTGCATCTGTCCCTATCTACAAGATCACAATTCTGAGGGGGAGAAAGATAGAGAGTAATAAAGAACAATTCTCTATTTACCTGCCATCGCTGTTTTTACAAACTTCCATCACTTCGCTAAGAGGAATCATGGCAAACAAGGCCTTCAGGATTGAGTTTGCCACATCAGGGCAGTTTTCTACATCCAGTCGATGAAGAAATTTTAAGATGTCTCCTTCAGTAAACTGTAACCAAGCCTGAAGAAGTTTCTTCTGCATAACTTCTTTCACAGCCTCTATTCATATAAACATTTAAAAATATCACATAAGCAATATCCATCTGGCTTCCACTACCTATATTTTCAATAAAGGTTAGTTTAGTTAATTCATTATCCTCAAAATCCTAGACACCTCAAAGACTACCTAGAACAACCTCCTCATTTTCAAAATGTGGTAAATGGGGTCCACAAGTAACTTGCCCAAGAATTGGAAATTGAGGGGATGCCCATCAATTACGGAATTGCTGAACGAGTTGTGACATGAATGAATGGAATGCTATTGTTCCATAAGAAATGACAAGCAGGTGAATTTAAAAAAAAAATCTGGAAAGATTTAAATGAATTGATGCTGAGTGAAGTGAGCAGAACCAGGAGAACATTGTACACAGTAACAGCCACAATGTGCGAGACCAACTTTGACAGACTTAACTCTTCTCAGCAAAGCAATGATCTAAGACAATTCCAAAAGACTCATGACGGAAAATGCTGACCACACTCAGAGAAAGAGCTATGGAGTCTGAATGCAGATCAAAACACACTCTTTTCTTTTTTACTTTCTCATGGTTTTGTCCTGAAAACTAGAAACAAATTATTTTTAAAAAAAACAAAAAAATAAAGTAACTCCCCCCCCTAATTTTATATTCATTTTCTACTGCTTTGTCATTACTGTTTTATTTACAATGTTGTAGTCACCATTTACATTGTTATCCTGGCTTTGCTTGCTTCACTTTGTAATAAGAGTTCCTGCAGGTCTTTCTGTTGTCTATATTCATCATAACTGGCATTTCTTACAATACAGTAAAATTTCCATGCTATATTTTGTTTAGTCATTCCCTCATCAATAGACATCTACTTTGCTTTTCTAGATATTTGCTACCAAAAACTGCTATAAAAATATTTGTGTATATAGAGCTTTTTTTTTGTCATTAACTTCTTTAGGGTGGATGACTAGCAATGAAATCTTTTGGTCAAAGGGTATAGATATTTTAGCCACTTTTATCTGAATAATTCCAAATTGCTTTCCAGAACAGTTATACTAATTCACACATCCCAATGCACTTGTAGCTTCTCAATTCAGTCACTTTAAAATTCAAGAGGGTTATTCCCTCAAAGTCCAACTTCTTTGAAAAGAATATAAATTGCTTCTCCTTCTCTTTTTCTTCTTGAATTTCCCTAAATTTTTGATAAAACAAAGTCATGAAAAAACACAGTATTCTTCTGAGCACAAATAAGGGAACATTTTTTAATTGCCTTGAGAAACAAAGGAGTAGGTCTCCGTGCCAGAAATAAAGTAAACAAGAGTATAAATTTTACCTTCAGTTTTTGGGACTTTTAAGAAGACTAAAAAAATGAATTTAAATAATGTAGAAGAACCTAAAATACTCATTAAGAAACATATTTATAAAATGAATTAACAGGAGAATGTTAATGTTAAGCTAGACCAAAAATACTAGCCTGCTTCCCTTCTTCAATCTACTTGCTCTGATTGATTTTCAAGTTATCCTATTTGTATTTGAACCACTTGAGATCTGTTTTCCACATCTGAAAAAGGTAAGGAGTAGTTTAAAATAGAAATTGGATTATAGAGGTATGGAAAAATAGGAAATGTAACCTTCAAGGAAGCAGCTTCCTTCCTGTCTTTGTTATACTCAGTAAGACTGGGGAAATTTTTTCATTACAGGAACTAAAGCTCAGTGAAATGAACACAGAAGAAATCAAGGATTCAGGGAAAGAGTGCAGAAAAACTTCTGAGGGTAAAAATATATAACACAAATTAACATTGTAATAAAAATAGGCTATCCTTCATAAGTGAAGAAAATATAATATTGTAAAACTATCCCTATGGCTTGTATTCTGAATTTTTTGCTAGGATGATGAACAGCAAGTCATTATTTCAACTATACTCCCTGCAACCCTCAGAACACATAATTTGTAAGAAATCTGGTTGTTAAAAGAAATATGATGGGGCAGCTAGGTGACACAGTGAGTAGAGCATCAGCCCTGGAGTCAGAAGGACCTGAGTTCAGATCCGACCTCAGACACTTAACGCACACACAAACAAAAACCTAGCCATGTGACCTTGGGCAAGTTACTTAACCCCAATTGCCCTCCAAAAACAAACAAACAAAAAAAAATGAAAAAAAGATTTTAAAATTATTGTAACAATTTGTTTTTTCCATCAAGTGTGGAACCACAAAAACAGGAAAAACAGCCAGAGTAGACCCAATGTATTAAGAGAGTAGTGCTGGAAGCAACATAATTGTGAAGGCACTGAGGGACCAAGGTGTAAAATATTTAAAAGTGAGAAGATGCAGAAAAAATTTTTATTTTAAATAAATATTACTTGTATTAATGTCAACAGGCAATCAATAACAAAAAAATAAATCAACTGAGGGAATATAAATAACTACTGGCCTATGTACCTGCTCTCCAAAGTATACGAAATATACATGACAGTTTTTAATAATCAAGGCATACTTGATGAGGATATTAGTAAAGAACAAACAGGCTCTCAAGAGCTACATTCAAAAATAGACACCTTTACTATTTCAAAACTAAATGAAAGATACAGAAAATATAAGAACCTATCGTACTCACTGTTTCTTAATTTTGAAAAAGCACAAATGGAGAAAGCAAAAAGTCACCAACAGGCTATTTTATAAGGTGTCTCCCATTTATATATCAAAATCATTTAAGACTCTTTGAAAGATATAACAACAGGGGCAGCTAGGTGGCACAGTGAATAGAGCACCAGCCCTGGAATCAGGAGGACCTGAGTTCAAATCCAGCCTCAGATACTTAACACTTACTAGCCATGTGACCTTGGGCAAGTCACTTAACCCCAATTGCCCTGCCCTCCCACTCCAAAAAGGAAAAAAAAGGAAGCTATAACAACAAAAAACAACACTATTCAAGGAATCTTTAATCATAAACATCAAGAGAGGCTTAAAACAGAGAGAGATAGCCTTGCCAAAGTATTGATCACTATGATGGAGGCAATCCAGTGGAGAATCCTGTGGATGGTGAAGCCCTCCAGATGCTGTTTTTGTATAGTATGCTAACTGTTCTAAGCCTCAAAATATTGTCGTCTCCTAGAAGAGATCTACAATCATTCAAAGTAGCTGCCTTGCATTTCCACAAAGCAAAGACCAAGTAGATGAATTCTTACTGGCCAGAACACAACAAATATTTATATTAACTTCCCATAGAGCGTTTTCAATAGTATGTTTATCTGAGACAGACAATACAGAGTGATATTTGGGCCAAAGATCAAACAGGAGAAGAAGAAGCTCGATTTCCTTCAGGAAACTTCAAAGCTCTTTTACCTCCTCCAAGCTCCCATGAAAACAATGGTTCATATTTTCATACCTACATTCTAAAAGTATTGACATATGGCAGGGAGATATAGTATACAGTTGTCTCCAGAGAACTAAAAATAAGTCTCCTGGTGGATTTGTGCAGGCTACAACATCTAACCAAAGAGAACTGGAAAGAACAAGATTTGTACTTTATCAAGGAAATGTAAAAGAAGAAGAAAAGATGGGCTCTTCATGTGGTGAAGTTGAGAAATAAGAAGTGGAGAGAGCCAGGGAGTGCCACTAGAACCCTCACAATGACAGAAGAAATCAAGGAAGTCATCCAGAATGTTGAGTAGTCTGCTTTACCTAATTTCTGTGAGAAAAGGGACAAGAATTGCACAGGATGGGCAAGGATAAATGAGTTCCATTAAATAACAGATGTATTTTAGTTCCCATCTCATGGGTTTATTATGAGGTCCATAAAAGATAATATTAAACACTTTTTAAACTTTAAAACAATACACATATTATTATATGCAAAGCAATATACTAGATGCTAAGGGAGATGTTTAAGATTAACAAAGCACAACCTTGACCCTCAAGGTATGCTAATCCAAAAATATCAAATCTTCTAAACTCATATATATTGCTTACCTGATCTGTCATTAAGGCCTCGCTGAAGAAGTTCTACTCGCTGAGCTATAGACAAAGCTCTCATATGAACCTTTTCAGCTAAAACCTTAAAAAATAATTGACAGACAAAAGTTAAATTCCACTAACCTGGAAACATGAAAAAATCCTTTATTTTTGCTTAATATATAAATGGATTTTATCAACTCCTTTATCACAAAAGAAAAAATAAGCATACCTCTATCAACTGATTGGTATCAATTTAAAATTATAAAATAGGTTCCCATGAAACTTAATTCTTTCTATGAACATTATTATATTCCTAAACAGTTTCCTCAAATTAAATTTCCACTTTAAAGCTGGACTTATATTTTTAAGGCATCAACATATAAGATATTTAAAACTCACATACCTGATATGCCAATTTCCTTACAGCCTCTTTCACATCGCTGGTACGCCCAACAATTTTTGACAAAGTCTTTGCTGATGGAGCAATACAAGATAACACTGCACGCCTCACTTCTGAATTGGAATCATTTTCAAGTAAGATATTATATGCTTTAAAATAAAAGGCAAAAAAAAAAATTTAGTTGCTTTAAGGTTTTTCATCATTTGAATTACTAATCACTTTATCCATTCATATGAAAGCAATGTAAAGAACTTAAGAAAATTACATTTAAATATTATAAAAATACTTCAGAATCATGTAAGATGAAGATAGTTTCAATAAAGAAAGTGACCATCAAGGATCACCAAATAGTAAAGTGTGCCTGTAGATATTATTTTGGTACTCATAGGGACTGATCCTCCTCCTATGGAGAAGGAGGAAGGAAAAATGGACTTAGAGGAAGTCCTGAATTTGAATCCAACTCTGGCACTTACAGCTGCACTATCTTAAGTCACTGCACTTAACTGAGCCTGTTTTCTCATCTGTAAATAGGAACAATCATATTTGCATTATTTCTTTCTGTGATATCACAGGACTGGCACAAGAATAAAGTAAGATGTTTATGAAGCACTTTATAAACTGCAAAGAACTTTATGTCAGCTTTTATTATTTATTACAAGGGATAGGCAATAAAATTTAGTATTTCTTAATGTATTCAATGTATAATTAATGGAAATTATGCCTGGAAATATTAGTTGAACATTACAGAAAAGGTAATTTCAGATCTGGCTACACTTTTTAGTACATCAATAAACCTTTATATTAAGTACATACTATGTACCAGACAGTGATGGGGATACAAAAACGAGCAAAAACACTGTCCATGTTGTCAAGTGTTCATATTATAATGGGGGAGATAACATGCAAATAACTATATGCATATAAGATATATGCAGTGTAAATGGAAGGCACTCTCAGAGGGAAAGCACTAGTATCATGGGGCCAGAAAAGGATTCCTGAAGAAGGTGGGATAACTAAAATGACAATGGAGGAAAGAGGTATGTTGAAAAAATTTCGCATATTACTCAAATATAAGAGCCAAATGAGATACCTACATGAAACACTGCCATTTTCAGCAAATTCTAAACATTTAATTTCAATTTCTATACATAATTAGAGGCCCACACATATCTTATAGGCACTCCTTAAGAGTCTACTACATCATAATAATTGAAATGCCTATAAATCAGTTCAAATTACATTTACATTTATTTTTTTAAAAGAATGAAGACTAAAATTCTTTGTTATAAAACACTCTGGAGGTGAGGTGCAGGGGAGGGACTAAGCAATGTAAAAACAAAAGACATCAATAAAAATGTTTTTAAGAAAGAGTAAAGATTACAAAAATATTTAATAAATAAAACTTAGAGGCATCATAAGTCAAACAGCAAAACATGAGATGCCACATTTAATTATGGCTTAAGTTATTTTCTCAGCAAGCAGGCTTACTAAATCAACATAAAGGATCGAGGTTAAAAATTAGTCAATTAAGATTATATAAGATTATAGGAAAGGTTACAGATTACAGGTGCAAGGTCATCTGGAGTTGCAGAGGTCATTGAGTCTAGACAATGCTCATTGAACAGACAAGGAAACTGAGGCCCAGGTAGGTTAAGTGACTTGACCAAGGTTATATAGACAGTAAATGGCATAGTTAAGATTCAAACTCAGGTCCTTAGATTCCAAATGGTCGAAAAGAAATTATTCTAAGGATGCTAGAAGCCCTTCGGCTTGGATTTTGGACAAATCCAAGCATATCAAAAGGCCCTTTTAATGGTCTTTATTTTTTTTAAACAGCTGTCCATTCTGAAGAGTTCTCAAAAATGTCTCTTGACATTGCTACCTGGAAAACAAACATCTGTTCCTATATTTCAAACAATTTACACATAAAAGAATAAATCGTGATTTGAAAGGCTTCTATTATGGCAATTTACTTTAAAAATCCAATTACTGAGAAAGAGTGGAGTTGGAAATGAATCATGACGTTGCACATACCATTGACTACAGGACAATCATCATCCTTGGGATCCTGAAGTCTAGCAAGAGCCAGAACTGCCTGAATTCTCACATTTGGAATTTTATCTTTCACTCTAATAAGCATGGCTTCATTAATTTTATCAAACATATCATCATCAATCTGGGCATTTTCCGGCATACTTCCCAAAAGTTTATTTATAAGATGGCACACTCTAAATCTAACTGCATTGCTATTTGCTTCATGAGACTAAAACAAAAACAAATAAGATATATTATAGAAATCACATTTTCATTCATTTTTTCTCCAAAATATGTACACAAATACATTACAGTTTAAGTTTACATTTCTTAAGTTTCTGAAAATGTGTAGGACACTTTATATTGTAAAATATAAAAACTATAACTATCTCATCTATGTGCTCTAATATACACTTTAAACCTTGTCCAAAATAAAACTAGTCTTAAGAATTGATTCTTCAATATGCCTTTCCTTGCAAAACTCGAATTGTTTAAACACTATTTACATTAAACCAGAACATTAGTTTTCTTATTAAAAATATACTGGAGAAGTTGTCAAATTTATTATCTTAAATGGTCATATTGTTAACATTCTGCATAGATAATTATAAGTTTTTGGAAACTAATTTAATATTCTTCCAAATGTTGACATATATTTTCTAAATGTTTCATTTTCTAAATGGTACATGTCTAAAGGCCGCGTTAATTCAGCAAATTTCTTCAATAAACACATTCCTAAGACATCTTAATAATGAATCACATAATACCTCCAGAAGAAAAGTAAACAAATAATTTAAAAGGGAACTTTCTTCATCTTCTTCATCATCTTCTTTCTCTGACTGGTGAAATGAAGTAACAAACTTTGCAGCAAAATCTATTACTCGCTCCACAGCAGGTTCCCGCTTATAGATTACCATAGCATATTTAAGGTAGTGAACAAATTCTTTAAAAAAAATTGTTTTATCTTCCACCTGAAAGACAAAATAAAATCCCTCTTAAATATATTTATAAACCTATTTATTCTCAGAATTACCTTAAGGCCATGACAAATATTAAATCACTATTCAGACAAATTAAAATCTTTACTTTTTCCTAAATGAAATACTGACAATCAAAAAACATCTTACTTTCCATTAGTATGACACTAAGAACTCAGATTTCTATAGGGCTCTAAGGTTTACAAAGCTCTTTTCATAAATTATTTTGTATTCATCCTAACAATCCAATAAGGTTACCCATGTACACCTGGATAAGTGGTTAAACAACAAAAAAAAATTAAACCCAGGTTTTAGAATCAAAACCTCAAGAGTTGGCGGGGACCTAACCATCCATCTACTCTAGCCCATAAAATTTCAACATTTATATTCTTATCATCTAAGACACTAATTAAAAACCCTCCCATGGACAACAAGTCAACTGCAAGAAATTCCAATGCATCAAAAAAAAAAAAATATGGACAACTAGATTTTCACTGTAAATGAATACTGTGGTGCTTAATAAATGATTACTGATTGATTTTGATTCTTCTAAATATCCCTGAATCTGTTCAGGGAATACTGTACTTCTGGTGAAAAGTACCCAACAAAGAAACTGTACTCTTATCAGGAACACAAAGACAACACTATCTGCTCTTGTTGGCTAGGCTACCATAAAAACTTATTCTTGATATGCCCTTTGTCATCCACATTCACGTATCCACACAAGGCAGTGTGGTACAATGGAAAGAATATTAGTCTTGGTGCAAGATGCTAAGTGTTGGGTCCCAGCCATAAAGCTTGTGTTGGCAAAGTCATGATCTCTCTATAACACTGTTTCCTCATCTGTCAAAATGGATTATATCAGACTTATTCCACCTCACTGAGTTGTGAGGAAACCATATGCTAAAGCACTTTGTATACAATGTCTTAACCTAAAATGACACAAATGTGGCAACTTGTCTTGGGGGGAAGGAGGGTGACTGGCAGAGGGTCACAAAACCTGTTATGTGGCAGAGGTCAGAACTCAAGCCTTAAAAGCCTGCAGAGTCTCTCAATCACATTACAGAATGGTTAAATGTAAGTTATTAGCATCATGCTAACCTTTCATATTAAGATCATCTTCCATTACATTATTGGATTATCATCCTTCCTAATAACACCAAAACACATGACCCTGGGCAAGAAAAAGAACAACAAAGGACTACAGAGTTAAATCTGGAAAAGACCTTAGAGGCCTAAACCCCTTGTTTTTAACAGCTTTGTCAGTCAACCTCAGGAAGCTTCACTTTCCTCTCAGTAAAATGAGCTCTTATTATTTCTATATTTCTTTGTCGAAATGGCCAAAGTAAAAATTAAAGAAAAACCTACCAACAACTTTTAGGCAATGTGATTGATATACTACAAAATTCTAGACTAAGAATTAAGAGCTGTGTTCTAATCTCAGTCTTGCAACCCTGTGTAAGCCACTGCTGTTTACTCATATACAAAAGGACAGGATTGGAGTAAATGGGTTTGGATCTAGATTCCTCATTATACTGAGGAACTGAGACAAACCTTTTATATCTAAAATTCGTTTCTAGTATCTTCAATTGGTAAAATTAAAGTCTAGGGGTGCAGAACCTGCAACCTCAAGGCCACATGTGGCCCTCTAGGTCCCAAAGGGCTGGACTTGAAAATTTACCCCGCCACATGTGGCCTCTCAAGGCCAAAAGTTCCCTTCCCCTGAAGACCCTAATAAATTACATATATCAACAAAAATTACTTTTGCTTCAAAGTAGACAGCCCTCAATGGTTAAATTTTATTGATTTTTTTTAAGTTGGAATCACCTCACAACTTCTCAAATTAAAAAATAAGAATAAGAAAAAAACAACAGAAACATGTGAAATAAGTCTTGTATAAATCAATGAAAACACTCATGATAAAACAGTCATGGTAAAAAGGTAAAAAGTTACTGTGACGGTGAAAATTCATTCTAGACAAGAACTTTGAATAAGTAAACAAAAAAAGCACTCTTCCTCCTCTAGTGGGGTCATTTATTTTAAAAGAATGAGTTGCAGTTACTTTTAATATTTGATAGTATTCTACAGCTTGTCTTTTAAAATAGTATCCTGCACTCTTGGTCCCAGGGCCTTCTTAGCCACCTGCACTAACTGGATTCAGTTTTCCACCCTTCGGTATCAAGGGGAAAGAAGGAGCCTGCACCAACCTGAATCCTAGACACCCAGATCCCAAACACATATTTCCTGGCCAATCTTCTTCACGGACATTTCACTGTATCTGGAACAAACTTGGCTTGACCCAGATCATTTATAGAATCATGAGAGTATCTATCAACCTCCCAGTCACCTGGGACAGTCTTGGCCTTAGTCTTTCCTCTATGTCCTTCCCCAGAGTCTTGCACCAGCCCTGGACCTGAACTTAGAGAAAAGTGATAGAAAAATCTCATCACCTGCATCTGTTAATGTTCCTCTTCTCAATCACTGGTATTCTGCCTGAGTTCATTCCTCTTGTCAGTCTACTCTTACTCTCAAATACCCTCCCCACAAGGGGCAGCTAGATGGCACAGTGAATAGAGCACCAGCCCTGGAGTCAGGAGGGCCTAAGTTCAAATCCGGCCTTAGACACTTAACACTTACTAGCTATGTGACCTTGGGCCAGTCACACTTAACACTTACTTGTCCTGCCTTCCCCCCTCAAAATAAATATAAATACCCTCCCACCCAGGGATTCTGAACCCCAAATGCCCAATACACAAACCATGTCCCTCATCCTCAACTGCTCCCTCAATCACATCCTCCCAACCCACTGCCCCAGTGTCCCACTCTAGATCTGCCCACTCCCCTTCCCAATCCCTCCAGCCCTCAGTTCTTGCCCAGATCATCATCACTCCTAAGCTGACACACTCTCTTCCCTTGCCTATCTCAAACTCCTGGTAATCAGTTTAACTGTACACTCCATCACCTTGTCCTATCACCAATCATGATTTGCAAAACCCCAGCCTTACGCTGCTCCCACCATCTGCTTCCCTTGCCAAAAAAAAAAAAAAGAATCACGCTGACTCAGTCTACTAAAAGTATTCCTTTTATGTCTCCCTAAAAGCAATCAGTTCAATACTCTACTCACCACAGGGGCTATTTTAAACTTTTTCATCTCTTCCCAAGCCTCCCATGGCATTGTTGCTGTTGTTGTTCAGTTCTGTCTCTTCCTGGCAAAGACACTAGGATGATTTGCCATTTCCTTCTCCAGCTCATTTCACAGATGAGGAAACTGAGGCAAACAGGGTTAAGTGACTTACCCAGGATCACACAACTAGTAAATGTCTGAGGTCAGATTTGAACTCAGGAAGATGAGTCTTCCTGACTCCCCCATGGTACTAATGACCTACAATCTACCTATAATCTCAGCTTAGGACTTCATTAAAAAAAAAAAAAAACACACCAACTCCGCCGTTATCTCCTCCCTCATCCGTGTCTTGAAGGAAGAGGTGGCCTTCCTCCTCGCCAAAGTAAACCCTTCTACAAGTGCTCTTGATCCCATCCCTTCCCATCTTCTCAGAAGATTATGCCTCCTAACAAGCCTTCTCTTTTTTTAATCCTCAGTCTTTCCCTATCTCCTGGGACTACTATACTACTCTTCATCCTTTAAAAAAAAAAAAAAGAAAAAAAAACTCACTTGAGCCTACACACCTGGATAGCTATCACCCTATAGTTCTTTCCCTCTTTCCAAGCTAAATTCCTTGAGAAAGCTATATACATTAAGTATCTCTCCTTCTCATTCTCTTCTAAACCCTATGAAATCTGGCTTCTTACCTTATCATTCAACTGAAATGGCAACAAAAGCAACAAAGACATCTTCATTTGCCAAATCAAATGGCCTTTTTCCTCAACGCCCGTCTTCTGACTTCTGCAACCACTGACACTGTTGATCACTCTCTCCTCCCAGATATTCTCACCCTCCAGGTTTTTGGGACAATGGTCTCATCTGGTTCTTCTCCCACCAGTCTGACTACTCCTCAGTTTCTTCTGCTGGACCTTTATCCAAGTCATGCCCACTAACCATGGGAGTCCCTCAAGTTTCAGACCTGGGCCCTTTCCTCTCTTCACTCTATACTATCTTGATTGGCGATCTCATTAGTTTCCATGGGTTCAACTCTCATTTCTATGATATCATTTGTTTATTCCTTAGTCCACAGATCCAGTCATAGCTACTCCTGAGTTCTAGTCCCTTACCACTAACTGCTTTTCGGACAGCCTGAATTGGATGCCCCACACACCCCTCAAACTCAACACGTCCAGAACTCATCATTTTCCTGGTCCCCCTATGCTCTACCCAACTGTCTTATTACTATCCAAAGTGTCACTCAGGCTCACAAGCCCCAGTATCATTCCTTACTCCTCACATGGCCAATTTGCTACCAAATCCTATTGTTTCTACCTTCCCAAATCTCTCCTGTAGAAGAGGAAACTTCCTTTTCTCTCCATTCAAACAGCCACCACCTTAGTACAGACCCTCCTTCTCTCTCATCTGGACTATTCTTACAGCTTTCTAACTGGTCTATCTCCCTGACTCAAGTCTCTCGACACTCCAATTCATTATCCACTCAGTTGCCAAAATGATTTTCCTAAAGTACAGGCTGACCCATGTCATTCTCCTACTCAATAAACTTTAGCAGCTCTCTATTACCTCCAGGATCAAATGTAAAGTCCTCTTTTTGGCATTTACACCTCTTCCCACGCTGGTTGTCCCCTACCTTTCCAATATTCTTACACTTTACTCCCTTCTAAGTACTTTTGCTTCCAGCTACACAGTCCACCCCACAGAACATTCTCATCTCTTGACTTTGAGCATTTGCACCAACGTCCTCTGTGCCTCCAATGTTCTCCCCTCTCATTTCTGCCTCCTGGCTTCTTTTATTGGCTTCTTTCAAGTCTTACTTAAAATCCCACCTTCTGAAAGAAGCCCTTCCTGCTCCTCCTCCAAGTCAGGGCCTTCCCTCAGAGATTAGTTCCAATTTATCCTGACCATACATACTTTACTATGCACCCCTTACTAAACTGTGAGCTCTTTCTTTGAATCACTAGGGATTAGCATAGTACCTGGTATTCATGAGGTGCCTTTTGATTTAAGAGAATAGATCAACAATATTTGTCTTATCTAATTTTCTTTTAATATCAGAGTGAGGTTGAATCAAAAAACAAATAATGCTGTGAAATAGAAAAATTAGATTTGAACAGTTCTGATCAGTAATAATTCCAAAACAGAACACCTGCTCCTTAAGGACAAAGACTGTCATTATTACTGTATCTCCAGTGTCAAATCAGTGTTTTCCATGAAAGAAGAAATTCAAGCATATTAAATGTGATTAAAATTTGAAAATATGGGAAAAGCCCTAATTTAACTGAGACTCTGAAATTCATCAAGAGTGGAAAAAGTTGCAATGATGCTTTAAATCCCACATCCTGGAACAGGAGGACCTAGGTTTGAATCCTAATTTTACTACCTGTGTAAGCCTTGCCTAAATCAACTCATGTCAACAAACATTAGAGCTTACTATGAATTCGGGAATTTCTTTTGTATACATATTTTTTTTGCCTTTTTTTTTTTTGGTGGGCAATTGGGGTTAAGTAACTTGCTCAAGGTCACATGGCTAGGTTTTTGTTTGTGTGGGTTAAGTGTTGGAGGCCAGGCCCGGCCCCTTGTATACATATTTGTTACAAGGGGTTTTTGTTTTTTTCCTTTTTCAATCTGGGGAAGAAGTGGGAGGGAAAAGAAGTGGGAGGGAAAAGTAAATTTTTGTTAACTGAAAAAATGAAATTAAAAAAATTTTAAGAGCTTATTATGTGTCAGGCACTCTGTAAACACCAAAACACCAGGAGTACGATAAAAGTACAACAGTCCCCCACTCTCAAGTTTACATTCTAATAAGCTAAATAACATGTAAAGAAATAGGTATATACAGGGTAGATGGAAAATAATTTTAGAAGGGCAGATTGGGAAAGGATTCCTGAGAATTTGACATCTGAGTTGCTGGAAGGAAGCCAGGGTTTCTAAGAGATAGAGGTGAAGAGGGAGAGCATTCTAGGCACAGGGAGCAACCTGTGCAAATGTCCAGAGTCAGAAGAAAGAATGACATGTCTGAGGAACATCAGGCCAGAGCAGCAGGATGTTACAGTACCAAGAGGGGAGTAAAGTATAAGAAGACTAGAAAGACATGAAGGGGCCAGGTTGTAAAGGGCTTTAAATGTCCAAAATAGTCTTGGGCTGCTAGGTGACTCAGTAGATAAGAGTGCTGGGCCTGCACCCAGGAAGACTGGAGTTCAAATGTGGCCTCAGCTACTTACTAGCTAAATGACTCTGAGCAAGTCACTTAACCACCCTTTGAAACCATCAGTTTCCAGTAAAAGTGGGATGATAATAGCACCTACCTCCTAGGTTTGTAGTGAGGATAAAACAAGATAATTGTAAAGCATCTAGCATAATGCATGTTCCACAGGAGGTATTCTATACGTGCTAGCTATTATCGTGTTAGCATTATTTTTTGTTTAAAAAAAAAAAAGACTTTCCTTTTGATCCTGTTAGTAATCTGTGCCAGGCTAAACTAAGCTAAGCTAAGCATTCTGCTAATACTGTCTCATTAGATCCTCACTACAATCCTGGGAAATAAGTGAAAATTCTAAGATGATCTCCATCTTACAGATGAGGAAACTGACACAAACAAGAGGGTTAAGTGACTTGCCCAGGGTCACACAGTGTCTAAAGTAGGATGAAAACTCGTGTTTTTTACACACACACACACACATACCCCCCTTACATATCCTCTCATTAATATACATATTACACATACCCTCACACACATACACACCCCTTACCCACCCACTTCTTACACCCCTTACACTCCCCACATTAAACACACCCCTTACACACCCACGCATTACACACCCGCCCACCACACCCCTTACACCCCCACCCACTTCTTACACCCCCCCCACAAGCATTAAACACACACACCCACTCCTCACACAAACATACTCCCTCCCTCCCAGGACCCTTTCCAGGGGCCGGAGCCCTCCCCAGGAGGGGCAGTGCACAGAAAGGGCAGGGCCGGGGCTCCAGGGGCCACAAACAAGAGTCCGGCGCTCTGTCCCCGGCGCCCCCTAGCGCCCGACAAAGGTCAGGCTCCAGATTCGAACCCAGCCCCCCAGACTCGCAGGCCGGAGCGCTCCCCGCGCCCCCCGCGCTCACCGTGCTGTACGTCCGGTTCAAGCCCGCCACCAGCTTGGCGTGATTCTGGTGCGGCTGCTGAGCCAGCTGAAAGGCCTCTTTAATCTGCAGTAACTTCTTTTCCGCCCCCATGCCAGCAGTACTCCGAGCTCCGAGACCGCTCCGGCCGGCCTCCGCCCTTCTTCAGGACCACGAAACCGAAGCCCCCTCAATGGGCTTGAGAACCGCCTAGCAGCCGCTCCCGCCACTCCCAAACCTCTGAATTTCAAATTCTTCCCGCACTCGACAAAATCTCGCGAGAAGAGTGCCGTGGCGGGAGTCATTGCCTAAGCAAGCCATGGAGCATGCCCAGATGCTCTTGCGCATGCTCAATCTCCCTCTGCCCTAGGGTTTCCATGGGAACCAACCGGCGGCCTCTATCCGAATAAGCCAGAGGTGGAAGGTGAAAGGTGGGAGGAAGTGCGCGTCCCTACGACCCAGGAGGCTGCTTTATGGAGCGAAGTCTCCGCTATCCCCCCCAGTATTCCGGGTAACGGAGAGTAGTAGCGGTGGGTCCAGAGAGGCAGGTGGTCCGAGCCGATGTGCAGGCCGAGGCCTGGCCCTGCCGTAGGCCCAGAGCCCCCCGAAAGGCATTTCGTTTTGGCGGGTCATGGTTTTCTACCCCGGGTTAAGTCTGGAGCGTTGGCATGGGGCCTGGCCCCTAGTAAGCGCCTAATAAATGCTTGTTAACTGACTGGCCGGAAATGGATCGTGAGCTAAAAGCTTCCCGTCACACCCCGACCTGCGGGTGCTCTGCCCAAAGGGCACTTAAAGTTTATTTTAATCTCCGAAGTTTTTTTTAAACCCAAGTCAGTCAGGCCCTCGTTGATTGGCCCACCGTAGGTCCCAGGCCCAGCCCCGCCGGTCAGTGTTTGGGCCCCAATTGGCCCAGAATGAATAGCAGTTGTTTCTGTTTTGGCCGGAAACCCAGAGCCTGTTTTCTTCCCCCTTCGATTTTTTTTTTTTTAATCAGGTAAAGGGACCATTCTCTGCCTTTTTTTTCTAATCAGGCCTTAATCACTGAGTCGGCCTTGTTTCAGTCAAAGTGAGACCTGGGAAAGACCTTTATTTAAAAGACCGAGGCCCCCCACTGTCTCCAGGGCCATCCCCAGTGGTCTGGATCCATATTCAGCCACTGGACCCAGATGGCTCCGAGGTGAACGTGAGGCCGGTGACTTTGCACAGCTCTGCCTCACTTAAGTCCAGTTCACCACAAGCGGCATCCCCTCCCTGATGTCGTGGTCCTCCTCCAGAAGGACAGACAAGACGACAGCCAACCACTTACTGTTTTAAGAGAGGCCAGCTTTGGAGTCAGGAAAATCCAGGCTCAGGCCCAACCCCTGGCAAATAATGATACATTTATATAATAACTAAAATGACATGTGTATAATGTGTTAAGGTTTGCCAAAGGCATCTGGTCCTTAGAACAGCTATGTGAGTTAATCTTTTAATATCCCCCTTTAACTGATGAGAAGACTGAGGGTTATGACCAAGATCACAGTGGCTTTGAAGTGTCCGAGGCAGGGTTTGAACTCAGGCTTCCCAAGGGCAGCCAACATTGATCCTCCATGGCCCTGGACAAGCTACTTAACCTCTCAGGCTTTGGGGTGGGAGTGTAGCTGTGAAACGCCCTTCTTCCATCTCCTGCCCCTCACCCTACCCCCACCCTCCAGGAACAACTCTGTAGGACTATACATTGTAGAATAGCTGGTTCAGTATATTAGAAAAGCTATCAGTATAACTGACCACATCAGTAAGAAAAACAAAAATCATACGATTATCCTGACAGATGAAGTTTCTGACAAAATCCATCAACCATTCCTATTAAAAAAAAACAACAACAACAACACTAGAAAGCATAGGGAGGGAAATGGAGCTGTCCTTAAAATGATAGGTAGTATCTATCTAAAACCAAGAGTAAGCATAATCTGTAATGGGGATAAACTGGAAGACTTCCCAATAAGAGCAGGGGTGAAGCAAGGATGTCCAGTACAAGAGGGCAAATGTGCCACTAAAAAAAAAGAAAATGAAATAAAGCAATTATTAGGAGCTATTTTGCCCAATTATATGCCAATAAAACTGGCAAGCTAAGGGAAATGGAAGAATATTTACAAAAATATAAATTGCCCAGATTAACAAAAGAGGAAACAAAATACTTAAATAATCATATCTTTGAAAAAGAAATTGAACAAATCAAAAATGAGCTCCCTAAAAATAATCCCCAGGACCAGATGGATTTACAAGTAAATTCTGCCAAACGTTTAAATAACAATTTCAATACTATATAAACTATTTTTTTTAAAAAAAGAAAATGGGTTAAGGAGTCCTACCAAATTCTTTCTATGACATAAATAGGTTTTTGATGCCTAAACCAAGGAGAGAAAAAAAAAAACTTTAGACCAATTTTCCTAACGAATATTGATGCTAAATTTTTAAAAAATACTAGCAAAAAGATTACAGCAACATCTCACAAAGATAATACACTATGACCAGGAGGGATTTATGCCAGTAATGCAAGTCTTGTTCAATACCATAACAGCTACTAACCTGAGTTTTCTCAAAGGGAGTTACATCAATAAAATCACAAATCTCCTTGATAGTTAATGGGAAGAGTACCTTGTTTTTTAATTAAACTGAGCTGCAGGGTTAAATTTTGTTGTTGTTTTTAAATCAGTAATAAGTCCTGGTGAACCAGAATTAAACCTTTACTTTTCTGAAACTATTAAATATTAAATAAGCATTAAAATATTCTTAGAATTGAAATATTTTGGCCCAAGACGGTGGTAGGATTTGGCTATTCGGTTTAATTCAATAATTCAACATTAAGGACTCCCTCTGCATGTGAGGAAGTAATATGAAGTAACCTGGTGTAATAGAAGTTTTTGGAAGGCAGAGGACTTGGCTCTGTTGTTTGTAAGTTGCTAGTAACTTCAGTTAAATCACTTGACCTGATCATCACCTTACTTATCTATAAAAAAGGAGAGAAGAAAAATTTGAACAGTAGAAAAGTAATTATAATATCTTTAATTTGTTTAACACAGTTTTCAGAGATCTTTTACACATACACATATTCATTCAAATATTTTAATTTGGGAAGTTTGTTAGACACTATAAAGGAAGATAAACTGAATAGTGTAGCAGAAAGAACAGTAGACTAGGAGTTTGAGAACCCTGGAACTCTACATAAATTCTCAAGAGAGGTAGCTTTGTATCCTCGGGGAAGCCATTTAACATCTGGGCCTCAGTTTCCTAAATGTAAAATTTCCTGTCAAATGAAAGAGTTGGACTTTATTGATCCCTTTCGCCTACCAGTTCTAATAATCCATGAGTCTATAATTGGATGAGTAAAGTTCCTTCCACTTCCAGCATTCTATGATCACATGCATAGTTGTGTTCTAACTGGGCTAGGAGAGACATACAAGTACACTGAACTCACAGAATTGTAGAATTTGAAAGTTGGAAGGGACTTGCTGAATCTCCATTATAATGTACCTGATAAAGTGGTGAACTAACCTGTCCTGGGAAACCCACAACCCTCACAGAAGCCCATGACACTTTTAGACAGCTTTATTAGGAAATTCTCCCAATGTCAGGACTAAATGGACTCCTTCACTCCTTCACAATTTCTACCTATTGCTGCCGGTCTTCCCCTCAGGGGTTAAAGTCTGATCCCTCATCCACATTACAGGGTTTCAAAAATCTACCATCAGTTATCATATATCCCATCCTTTTCCTCTCATGTGTCACAGACTCAAGGTCATCCAGGCTGCCCTCTGGATATTCTCTATCTTACAAATGGTCTTAAACTTCAAAGTCTGTAACTTAAGACAGTACTTCAGATGAGTTGTAGTGAAGGCAGAATACAGTGAAACTATCATCTCCTTATTTTAACATAATTAAAGATAGCATTTTTGGCTGCTGTCATGCTGAGATTCATACATATACATGTATATATACATATATACATGTATATATATACATATATACATGTATATATATACATATATACATGTATATATACATATTTATATATACATATACATTTGACATATATACATATACACATGCACATATACTGGACTTGCAATCCACTAAAACTCTAGACCATTTTGAAAACAATTGCTGTTTAACCGTATCTCCCCCATATAATGTTCCATTGGAAATAAAAGGCCTGGGTTTGAGTCCTGACTGCCAAAAAGTCAAAAGTTTTAAAAGAACTCAGAGAGGGGTAGCTAGGTGGTTCAGTGAGTAAGAGCGCCCAGCCCAGAGTTGGAAGGACCCTGGTTATAGCCTCAGATACTTAACACCCACACAGAAAAATAACTGGTGGTGTAACCTTGGGCAAGTTGCTTAACCCCAATTGCTTTAAAAAAAAAAAACTCAGAGACCATCTTGTCCAATCTATATCTGAACAAGAATTCCCTCTACAGACTATAAGATCAGTGGCTAACCAATCTTTATTGAAAGACCAACTTGAGTAAAGGGGAACTTATTACCTTGTGAGTCAACTCATTCCATTTTGGCATAACTCTAATAGTTAGGAAATTTTTCTTTAAAACATAAATCTGCCCCCTTTAACTCTCACCCTTACTTGCTCTTAAGCCTTATCATGTCCAATAGAACAAGTTGAATCCTTTTTTTCACATGACAGTCCTTCAAATAACTTGAAGACAACTTCTTTAAATCTCTTCTCCAGGTTAGACATTTCTAAAGGCCCTTTCCTGGCTGCTTTCTGCTCCTTACTCTTCAGTTTAGCAGTTTTATTTTAAAATATACCCAGAATTGGAGTACTCTAGAGATGGTGTGAACAGGACAGAGCAGAACAGATCTCTCACTGCCTCCTTTTTGGACACTATGCCTCTCAATGCGGTGCAAGATGGAATTAGCTTTTTGGGTTGCCATATCACACTAAATACCTTGAGTTTGCATGGCTGATTCTCATTGAGCCTGCTGTGTGCAAAAACAGCTAGATCTTTTTTTCAGAGAACTGCTGCCTAGTCATGGCTCTCCCATCTTGTACTTGTGAAGTTGATGGATGGAGAAGGAAGGGGGAGATGCTCCCAAATCTAAGACTTAAATTTGTCCCTATTAGATTTCATCTTATTAGATTCAACTCAGTGCTCTAACCTGTCCCTGTCAAGATCTTTTGGGATCTTAATCATTTTTCCATATGTTATTTAGAGTTTTGGTGACAGAAGGTGACTAAAGGAAGGATACCAGTTTCTTAACACGTCAGATGTTATTTTTTCCTAACTTGACAGTATGAAGCATGTAGCCACCAGAGGTCAGTCTCACTACAACTTTTGGTGACTCATTTTTAGTAGAGTTAAAATTTTTTTTTCTCCTTAAAAAAGTTTTTGTGGTTTTTGCTATTTTTATGAGAAAACATAAGATCTTAGTCTTACATTTAATTAAAATTATTTTGCTTACACTCTTGATCCTAATATTTTGGGGAGAGAAAAGTAATCTCTAGTATTTAAAGCCTTTCCCAAAATATGCTTTTTCCTTGAGTGTCCCACATTTTAGAGTCCCTAGTAGCCTTCAAAGCTCACCTCAGTTTTCAACTCTTACATGAAATCTCTGATCCCCCTAAGTATGAGTGCCTTCCCTCAAAATATTACCTCGTATTTATCCTGTGTGTATTTACTTTGTATTTATTAAATATATCCATCGCCCCCGATAGAATGTAAGCTCCAAGGACTCCTTCACAATGCATGGTACATTGTGAACATTTAATAGGTGGTCCTTGATTGATTTATTGATCTCTTAATAAATCATAGCAACTGGACATTCAGTTTTCATACTTGGGTAGGAAAAAATTGGTTTCTAGATCTCAAGGAATTAGTCTATTTGTAGAAACAAAACTTATACACAAGAAAAAAGTTAAGAACATTTAAAAGTGAGCATGTTTGCCACTCTCCTGAAACTTTGAAATATCTATTTTTCTACAAATATAGAGACTCAACAATATTAAACTGGGAATGACAAAGTGAATGTGTCTAATTAAATAGTATTAAAATGGAAGAGCCATATGCAGGAAAAACTATGTGAAGAATGCTAGGGAGAAACATGGATACAAACCACTCAGTAGAAAAATACAGTTTCCACTATATATTACTTCTAGCTCTATGATAGAGCACTGAAGATTTAAAAAAAAACAAACTACTATTTAGTAAATCATTGAAGACAAGATTAACAGCTAATTCTCCAGTAGGAAGGATTACTAAAGGTGTGAAAGGACTTGAATTAAGAAACTTAGTAAGTGATGTATGTCATTTTCATATTAATTTCATTAACTAAATTTTGAAGTAGATTCTATGACTAGTACCTTTGCTTATTCAACCATTGATTTTAGAGTTTTATATTTTTAAATTCAGTCTTATTTTCAGGTTCACATTTTCTCCTTCCTATCTCCCCACACCAGCTGAATCCCATTGAAAAAGCATGAAAAACAAAATCTATTACAAACATGTGTAGTCAAGCAAAATGAATTCCCTCATTGGCCACATTAAAAAAATATGTCTCTCAAAAAATATTTGCACTGTAAGTGCATCTCCCATCTCCCTACAGAGAGTCTATCATCTGAATTCATCATCTTTCTTCCTGTAGGTGGGCAGCATATTTCATCATGAGTCCTCTGGAATTATGGTTGGTTCTGGTATTCATCAGAGTTGTTTATCTTTACAATATTGCTGGTTTTTGTATAAATGGTTCTCCTGGTTCTGCTCACTTCATTTTGCACCAGGTCATATAAGTCTTCCCAGATTTTTCTAAAATCATCCTCTTCATCATTTTTTATGACAGTAATATTCTATCACATTCATATACCATAACTTGTTCAGCCATTGACCAATTAATGGATACTCCCTCAGTTTCCAATTCTTTGCAACCACAGAAAAAAGTCCTTTTCTTCTTTCTTTTATTTCTTTGGGGTATAGACCTAGTAGCAGTATATCTGGTTCAGAGAGTAGGCACAGTTTAATAGCTTTTTGCATATATTTCCAAACTGCTTTCCAGAATGGCTAGACTAATTCTTAGTTTCACTAACAATTCATTACTCTATATGTTTTCCTTCCCAGCATTTGTAGTTTTACTTTTTTTGTCCATGTTGCTAATCTCATGGGTTCTGCAAACTCCTGACACAGGTTTCAATCTGATCAACATACCTATGGTCATACTTGAATAATGTGCTTGTCCCTGGTTGGAAGTTTCAATAGGCTGCTGCCACTATCAGCCAGTGGGGAAGTAACTTTTAAAAGTAACAAAACTTGAGGCTTCCCCTTTCTCTAGGATTCCTGCCCTGAAGCCACTGCAGGCTTCAGACAAAGCTGGAGGCTAGAACTGAGGACTGGCCCTGCTCCTGGAGTCAGAGCCACATAGCTCCTGTTTGCTTCTGAACTTGCTTCTTGCCTAGGACCTATGGCCTAGGACCACTTTCTACCAGTAGGCACAGTTCCCCTCCTCAGTCTGTAGTGGATCTGTGACTTGAAACTGAATATTGAGTGTCATAGCTATCAGTTCATACCTGTTTCCTTACTCTGTACTAGTTTGGGGGGGGACCTGAGGCCCCTTCTTGCCCTATGTGTTTTCTTTCATTCTGTTGGGATCCCTGCAGCATGCTTTGGGCCAGACCCTATCCCCAGTGTCCACAAATCTCACTGTCTACCAATGACAACTTGAGATAGAAAAATGATTCACAATGATTTTTAACTTGGATTTCCTGATTAGGACTCAATGCATTTTCCATACCTTTGTGGAAGAATTGTATGGAGGAAACAAGGCTAGCCTTTTTCCATGACATCTTGTCTCCCTAAACTTTTATTATATATAACTGTAGCAAAGGCTGTTCTGGTCCTCACTTCCCAGAAGGAATTAGATTAGATTTTGCTCCTTTTTCAGGGTTCTTTGGTACCTTTGAGGGGAATAGCGGAGGCCAGACTGCCTGCAGATGACTCAAGCGGTGTCCCCTCCCCCCCATGACATTCCTAGGGAAGGGACCTATTTTAAGTCCCTTTTTATGACCATTTTAGAAAATGTTTTGAATAACTGATTTGTTAAACAGAAGTTCACTCTCAGTATAATTGGACTTTTAAGAGATCCCTAGAAGGGTTCCCTTTCACTCCGTTCCATTTAGCCCCTAATAGCAAGATTAGCTTTGACACAGAAATGTTTATTTCAATTTAAAATCACAAACATACAAACTTACTCTCTCAACATGTGGGAGACATGATGCGCCTCCCGTTTCACCACCTCAGTAAGGGAAAGAGAAGGGGATTAGGTTCAGAGCTCCTGTAGAGCGTAACTCCAGTTCCAAGTCCAAAACCCTTCTCCAGCTCAAGTCCCAGGCACCATGGCTTCTAATTATTGTCATGCTAGGCTGGTTGACTAGCTGCACCATCTCACCTGCAATCCTAGCTACAAGATCACCATGGCTGGTACTCCTACATCCCAAGATGATCACTTTGGGTGTCTGTAATAGAGGACAAACAGCACAGAACAGAAACAATCCCCCTCTCCCCATTTCTTAGAGCTATGCTAAAAGTAAGGGAAGCAAAAGGAGGAGTCTTTCCCTTCTTACCAGTTCAGTTCATGGCACCAGTGTTGTGGGTGAAATGGGACCTTCACCTTCTAGATGCAGCAGAAAAAGAGAAGAGAGAAAAGAGTGACTTTATCAGTCTTGCCAATTTCACAGATTCAAACAGCCAGCTAAAGGAGGCTACCTCCACCCACATGGTAGGATACATAGGCGCCTCCAAGTTAGGTGATCTGGACATGCTTCAAAGGCCCCTTGAGGGTGCCTCATGCTGGGTGAACTGGGCATGCCTAGACAAGCCAAAATATAATCGTTTTCTGCCCTGTTTTTAAGAATTGTCTGATTTGTCTCTCCCTAGCAAGTTGCCAACTGCCTTAATACTAGTTGCGGCCTTGCATTTCAATAGCTATTACCTAAGAAGAAAGTGCTTGCATAATAGTTTATACAAATGATCTCTTTTAAAGGTACATTTGATATTTGTAAAGTGTTAGACTATATATAGATAGGTCGTTGATAGAAAGTGGCATCAGCAACTTTAAAGAGGAAGTATAATTTTTTTAAAGGAAAAAATATTCTATGAAAACCTCATATTTAAAAACAGGACTACAACAAAAGTCAAAAAGCCTGGGTTTTAGTTCATCATTTATTTTGTCTGACCTTGGACAGATCACATCACCTCTCGGAAATTCATTTTTCTCATTTGTAAAATAGAAATATTATTTGTACTTCTTGTCTCCTATGAGTGTCATGAGGAAGGGGCTTTCTAGTGTAACACACTCTATTAATATGAGTTGTTATAGTTTTCTACTGAGTAGGTTACAAGATGTTACTCACCAAAAATTGAATAATTCAATAATTTGTGTGTTGAATTGGTTAATTCAATTCAACTAACAAAAGTAAGAACAAACTTAAAAAGAATATCTAAAATCATAATGACTGACCCTGCCAATATTCCGTGGCATTCTTTTGACTTTGATACTTAAAAAAATTCAGTTTCAGCTTAAATATGAACATTCCCATAACCAGTGAAATACACAGACCAACTCTTTCACACTTTGTCTGGGGATCATCATGAGTTCTGTGACCACAAAAATTCATCACCTGGTGGGTAACCATCTGAGAAGTGATGAACCTCTCAGAACTTAAGCAGGCTGCTCTTTAGTTGGGAGAAACTAAAACCTTTCCCGGGTCAGAGAAAAAGTCCATACTGGAATAGAAATAATATAAAATTAAGCAATTTTTTCTTGCTTTTTTTTTTGAGAGCAATTGGGGTTAAGTAACTAGCCCAAGGTCACACAGCTAGGTTTTTGTTTGTGTGTGCGTTAAGTGTCTGAGGCCGGATCCGAACTCAGGTCCTTCTGACTCCAGGGCCAACGCTCTACTCACTGAGCCACCTAGCTGCCCCCAAATTAAGCAATTTTAAAAGTCTAAATGTGAGTGCCATTTTAGAAAGTGTTTGAATAGCTGATTTGTTAAACAGCAGTTAATTCTCAGTATAATTGGACTTTCAAAAATAGTTTTAAAAATATGTTTGTAAAGTATACTGTGCAGAAGATAAATGGTATAAAGTTATAAATGCATATTGAATTATAGGCATAGGGAATGCATCTCTGATTTCATTGGTCTAGGTAATTCCCATGAAAGGAGACTCCCTCTGAGCAATAGAGATTGACATTTTGTCATCGATTCATATTTCTATTTTACAAATGAGAAAAATTAATTTCAGAGAGGTGATGTGATTTGTCCAAGGTCAGACAAAATAAATGATGCTGAGGCCAGTGAGAAATTGTGATTTGCCCACAGTTACATAGCTAGTAAATATTTCAGAGGCAGGACTTGAACCCATATCTTCATGACTACCAGGTCAACTATTACCATACCACTCTACATCTCATACTGATTATCCTTGAGATGCACAGTCTCTCCACAAAAGTACATTTCCAATACCTCACTATGTGAGCCAGTAATGCTCCATTCCGGAAAGCTGTGTCAGTGGAATACAAGTTCTAGCGAGCTTTACCTGCTGGAAACACTCTGGTCATAGTCACAGGGACAGACTTTGTTCCCTGAATGCCAGCCAAGCTAAAATACAGAGAAGTTCATTTTTTGTAGGTTGGCAGTCAAGTAAACCATTCATTGATCATGGCAACTCATGAAACAAAAGTATTAAATGACCTTCGGTTTTGTATGGTCCCCATAGCAACCAGGAACATAATTTCATGGTCATCTTGCCCTGCAGAGCTCACAAAAGCACAATAAGCAAAAACTAGCATGAAAATAATCAGTGCTTATACACCAATATCAGTCATAAAAAAAACAAAGAATTCAATGAACAAATACTTATAGAGTACGTGCTATGTGCCAGGTACCTGGGAAATACAATCCCTGCTTCATATGGGTTGACTTCTGAGGGGATACACCATGAGTTTGTGTGTATACGAGTTTGTACAAAATAAATACAAGGTCAATAAGTTAAGAAGCATTAAGCACCATGTGTCAGGTACTACACTAAGCACTAGTGATACAAAGAAGGCAAAAACCCAGTCTCTGCCCTCAAGAAGCATACATTCTGAGACAACTTGCAAACAACTATGTATATACAAGGGTTTGTATTTCAGTAGAGGGGTGGGGGGTTAGATCATTGGAATGGAAAGGGTGTGAAGGGCTGAAAGTTTGCTAACTGTTGGAGAAGAGGCCGAGCAGAATATTAGTAGTTGGAGACAGGTCTATTGGGGGAAGCAGTGGATTAGACTATTAAGGTCTGACCTCACTGGTAATTGGTAATGTGTCTGTGAAGCCCTGGGAGACTGGCTTTACAGTAGGCAGGAGCAAGGGGAGGTATGGTTAAAAGTCAGATCAGGAAGCAGGAGTTGGCAATGCAAGGTAGAAGGGTTGTTGTGAAGATAAAATGAAATATTTGAAAAGCACTTTGGAAGTCTTAACATTTTATATAAATGCTGGCTATTATTATCTCTAGCTATTAAGAAGGGAGGGATTTAGGGTTGGGGAGACTGGTAGGTGGTAGGAAAGGACTCAGAAGCATTGGGAAAGTCTTGGGATGAAGGGAGGAATATTCTCTGTTTCATGCGGGGAAAGGGCCATGACTAGAATCCCAGATTGGTGCAAGGTGCTGGGGAAACAGAGACTGATTCTCAGCTAGCAGAGTTCTGGGAAGAACCTAGTACCGTGAAGGTGCTGTAAGGGGGACAGATCCTGTAAGGGTGCTAAGAAGGCCCTGAAAATAAGAAGTTAAATACAAGGGAAGCCTCAACAAAATATGTGTTATTTATTATATAGGCTTTCTAGAAAGGTAAATTTGTTGCTATATATTTTGAATCCTCTCATGTTCTACTGTGCACATGACATGTCTTTTTTTTCTTTTCTTATTTTGTATTTGTTTCAATATTTTAGTTTATAATATGTTTCTTTTTCTTTTCTCTATTGTGTATTTAAGTCTAAAATTAAAAAAAAATACAAGGGAGGTAGGAAAGAAATTCACTAACAGTTGGGAAAACAAGAAAGTCTCTGTGTATAATTTGATACTTGAGTTTTGAAGGAAGTAAGGGATACCTTGAGGCATAGTATGCTGGAACTGCATTTCACTTATGGAGGGCTACTAAGTCATGCAAACAGGAGATGGACTGCCATAGGTGAGGAACAAAAAGAAGGCCAATTTGACCAGCTACAGAGTTGTCCTGATGACCTCCACGGTTCCCATGAAAAAAATTTGTATAATCATACTTGTATAACCTACCTTACATGGTTATAAGGAAAATGCTTTGTTGATGTTTCAGTGCTTACAAAAATGAGCTATTATTATTTTTCTTAGAAAAATAATCATAGCAGGGCTAGAAGTCCATAAGAAAGCCAGCATTGGCAGTTTCTCTGTTTAATACAACTTTGATCGTATCAGGAGAGGCATAAAAACAGAGAGATGTAGACTTGTCCAAGGTATTTGGCACTATGATGGAGATTCAGTTTGGGATATGCTGAAGAGGAGTTCTCTTCAGTGGTGAGGCACTCCAAATACTCTTATTTTCACTTGTTATACTGGTTTCATAAAGCCCTGGAACTACTGAATGTAGCGGCAAGCACCCCAATATCCCCAGGGTGACTGCCAACACAGGTTTTTAGATCTGCTTTTCAAAAGGAAAGCAACTCAAAATGGGTTAACAAGCTTACTTTAATCAAACAAACATACATTACCTAGTTCAGGGGAAAAAGGTCAGCACCCCGAACTTCAGAGTTACAGAACTTACAGATCAGACAGGCTTCCAAACTGTCCCAACATTACATGCATCAATACCAAATCACAGTTACCAGAGAGGGAAGCATCAACATCTGGGTTTTCAAAGCCGGGGGGCTCTCAACAACGGCTTCCCACAGTCTCATCTGGTCAAATCACACAACACTTCTCAAAGTGAGCCCCAAAGCAAAGCCTCTCCTCAGGGCTTATATAGCCTTCTCTTGGCTCAGAGAATGTAACAACCTCCTTGACCCACTGCCCAATCACAAAGTATCAAGGTGTGGGCTTTCCTGAAAAACAAGCCTCCCACCACAGGCTCCAGGTGCACTTAAGCTAGGGGCAGGGAAGATCTTTAAATTTGCATTTCCATTACACTGAAGAACTTTCTGGAAGAGATCTATAACCATTCAAAAGAGTTTGCTCTGAATACCAATACAGGAAATACCAAGTGGATGAAAAATGTTCACTTACCAGATTGTGACATGCATAGTGTCATAATGTCACAACCTATCCAGCCTGTCCATCAATATGTAAATCTGGCTTAAATAGTACAAATGGACAATGAGTTGAGCCCAGAGTTGAACCAAAAAGCCCAGAATGGGATAAACTGTTTTTGGGAAATTGCAAAGTTCTTTTAATGATCCCAAAGTTCCCATGGAACAAAAGGTCAGTTTTTTATAATACCAACATTCTACCAAGATTGCTTTATGGCAATGGAACATGGAATACAATGGTTTCCTAAAAATTAACATTACACAGAGGACCATGGAGAGGTACAGGGAGGGTGTCAGCAGGCTACAACATATATCTAATGAGAAACTTCAAAGAAGAACTGGAGTAAAAGATCTCACATGGAGGAAAGGAAGATAGGCTAGTCATGTGGTGAGGGCAACAGATAGTGAGGTAGCCAGCCTGAGTGTTCTATTGGTACCCTCAAAATGTCAGGAGATGCTAAATCACTATTGATTAGAGAAATGCAAATTAAACCAACTCTGAGGTACTACTTCACACCTATCAGATTGGCTAATATGACAGAAAAGGAAAATGACAAATGTTGAAGAAGATGTAGGAAAATTGGAACACTAATGCATTGTTGATGGAGTTGTGAACTGATCCGACCATTCTGGAAATCATTTGGAATTATGCCCAAAAGGCTATAAAACTATGCATACTCTTTGATCCAGCAATACCACTACTAGGTCTGTATCTAAAAGAGATCATAAAAAAGGGAGAAGGACCCACACTTACAAAAATATTTATAGCAGCTCTTTTTGTGATGGCCAAGAATTGGAAATTGAGGGGATGTCCATCAATTGGGGAATGGCTGAACAAGTTGTGGTATATGAATGCAATGGAATGGTATTGTGCTATAAGAAATGATGAGCAGGTAGATTTCAGAAAAACCTGGATGTACATGAACTGATGCTGAGTGAAGTGAGCAGAACCAGGAGAACCCTGTACACAGTAGCAGTAACATTGTGAAATGATCTACTATGATAGACTTAGCTTTTTTCAGCAATACAATGATCCAAGACAATTCCAAAACTCATGATGGAAAATGCTATCCACATCTAGAGAAAGAACTATGGAGTCTGAATGCAGATTGAGGCATACTATTTTCATTTTTGTGTGTTTTTTGTTTTTTCTTTCTCTTGGTTTTTTTCCTTTTGTTCTGATTCTTCTTTCACAACATGACTAATGTAGAACTATGATTAATAAGATTGTAAATGTATAAACTATATCAGATTGCTGACTTGGGAAGAGGCAAGGGAAGGAAGGAGGGGGAACAATTTGGAACTCAAAATACTATAAAATGAATGTTGAAAACTATCTTTACAGGTAATTGAAAAAAGGAAATAATATCAAGTGGGGGGGGGGGGAGAGAAAAAAGTTGTTAGGAGCTAGGAAGGTCTCCAGCATATCCAATAAACCCCTTATGATGAACTTAAAGGAAAACGAACAAGAGTCTCACAGGATGGGTGACAATTTGCATCATTGAAGGAAACTTCCCAATGAATAAACTCACAGATCCATTTGGGTTTTTGAGGGAAGGAGGGGTTGAAGAAGGGAAACACTGCAAGAAGGGAGCACTTGGGCAAATCATTTAACTTCTCAAAGATCTAGGCAACTCTAAATTGCAGAGTAGTTTCTGGTCTCTGTAGAGAGAGGTTTTCCCTTGGCAGTTCCCAACTCTAATGAAATTAGTCTGGAAAATAATAATAATAATAATGTTGCATTGCATGTTGACATGCAAAACCTCAGTGTAAATGTTATAGCATATGGAAATGAGCTTTTTTTCCCTTTGAGAACAAATAGAATTGAATAACGATAGCTTTAATGAAATCTTGAAGATGGTTAAACATGCATTTTAATGAAAATAAAAACATGAAGCTTATACAAGCTTCAGGATGATTTTTTGTTTTGTTTCTCACAAAAAATAATATTTCAAAATAAATTAAACACACCACTAACCACTAGACAGAGAGATGAGGTATTTAAAATGCAGAGATATTTTCAGACATTGCTAAAGTGGAAATTTGTTTTGCTAGACTATGCAGCTCTATATCAAGAAATTTGAGTTTTGTTTTGCTCATTGAGCAGGGCTAGAGAAGTGAGAGAAACAATTTCAAAACAACTTGTTGATTGTAAAATAAAATAATAACTACATTGTTGTTTTTTTTTAAGCCCTCAAAATCGTAGGACATTATTTATTTATTTATTTACATCTGGACCTGTGATTTCATTGATTTGAAGAACTCCTGGTTTGGAAACAACCTCAACTGATTCAGATCAGCAACTCATCTGTTACTAGTATTTGCCCATAGTCAGTCACATAGCTAGGATGTGTCAAGAGACAGGTCTTCTGTACTCCCAAGTTTGGCCTCATTATCCTCTTTGTCACACTGCCTCATAGAAGGTTGTTATTATTAATAAAAGCAGTCCCTTTTCCTCTACTCCCCCAGTTACAACTCCACTGCAGATCTTCATCACCTCTCACCTGTCTCCCTGTCTCAGATCTATCTCTATTCCAAACCATCTCCTACTCAGCTACCAAGGTAATTTTTTCTGATGCATTGGTCTGACTGTTACCTTCCCTACTCAAACTTTAGTGGCTCTTGGAGCAAGTAAAGTCTGGTTCACTGTCCCAGAATCAAGGAGCTACATCTCCACTTTGGAATTCTAGGGATATCCCTGAGAGGTTTGAAATGACTCCTCCTCCTTTCTGTTTGAGTTCCCCCCACCATACGCTACCAGAATAGGTAGCCGGGCTCTAGTCTCATTTTACCACTCACATAATCAATTAACTTTTTAAAAGCGTTGTTTACTTTGGAGATAAAGCAAAAACAAAAATAGAAACGTTTTTCTTTAATAACTCAAGGGCAAACTCTTTGAGTGGGTTCAGACTTAGCATGGTTGCTGCATAGCACTGGTTGAACCAAATTCAGGTCTAAATGTGGCATCAGTGATCAGATGAGTCCTCATCTTACCAATTGCTGGGTTGCCTAGCCTGTCAATGCTGGACTGGCTGCAGAATCTATCATGAACTACATGTTCCCTAATGGCTCACTCTCCTGACCTTTTGAAACTTACAGGGTTATATCCTTCTGAATAATCTCCTTCCTCTAAGGCAAAAGAACATATACAGAGGCAGGCAAAGAACTGTATTCAAAGACTGTATCTGGCCTTGGAGAGAGAGGGCCTGAGGTTCCCACCTACAGCACTGTAGCTCACCCGACTTTATTATCAGAGTCAAACCAAGAGCAGAGGTCTGCCAAGAGGGAGAAAGATACTGAGGCTAACTAAAGACCTTGTGTAGCCCTAGCTCTGGTTCCCAGCTGTAGTCAATCAAAAGAGGCTGCTGTCTGCTAGAGGGTTAGGAGACTGGAAGCATTTATTGAGTACCTACATATGTTCCAGACACTCTCCAAGGCATTTCTATAATTTCAAAACTCTCCCAAAAGCAGATTCTCAAGGTGTGTAGCATCAGGAGCATTCTGGACATGTGCCCATCCTCTGTTCCACTCCCTATTAACACCAGGATCAAATATAAAGTCCCCCATTTGTCACTGAAAGTTCTTCATAATCAGGCCCTTTCCTACCTTTTCAATCTTTTTACGTTTTTCTTTCCCTCCCTGCATCTTATGACCCATTTGATATTTTTTTTTGCAACTCCAACTCCATTTTTCCTGCCTTTGCACTGGCTGTCCCCCCACTCAAATCATATCCCACCTCCTGCAAGGCTATTTTTCCATCTGACCAAATCCTAATGCATTCCCCTCCCAGACTGCTATCTACTTTACAAAAATCTTCTATGTATCTGGTTGTCTACAGGTTATCTCCCCCATTAGAATATAAGTTCTCTGGAAACAGATATTGGGATGGTATTTTTTCTTCTCTTTTTGGAAGTCTCCAGCACAGTCCTTGGCAGGTACACAGCAATAACATATGGCCCACAGAATGGTGCAGAAATCCTTATTTCCTTCTCTTAAAAAAACCTTACTATTTTCCCTAACTACTACTTCCCATAAGCAATTGTATTTCACCTGTACCTTTGTTTGGATTCAACATAAGCTAACAACTGCACTTACCATATAAAAATCCTCAGTTGCATAGTAGATAGACCATCTGGCCTAGAGTCAGGAAGATCCAAGTTCAAATCTGGCCTGACACTAGCTGTGTGACCCAGGGCAAGTCACTTAACCCTGTGTGCCTCAGTTTTCTCATCTGTAAAATTGGCTGAGGGAGGAAATGGCAAACCACTCCAGCATCTTTGCCAAGAAAATCCCAAATGGGGTCAAGAGTCAGACATGACTGAATAACAGCAGTCCTTCTATGGTGTTTTGATAACTTTCCTACCTATTCTCAATGGGCCCTTTAATAAATACTTCCTTCAATCAGTAGGATTTCAATGGAAGTTCTGGCTTCTGACACCTAATGGCACTGTGATAACAGCCAATTTAGTAATTTAGCCTCTCAGAGAGTTTTTAAGGCTATAAATTACGTTATGTTGGTAGAGGGAGTTTCCTTATCTGGTTTGAAAACACAGTCTTGACCAAAAAAAAAAAAAACCTTCAAACCACACACACACATAAACAATACTTCATTTTTTTAGACCTTTCTTAGGCATTTGTAGTCCAATTTATACAACTGTCTTATCATTTCTATTAGACTTTAAACCTTCTTGAGGCCAGACACTAAATCTTAAATTTTTTTTATATTTCTGTTAATATATAATCCATGAACTCTCAGATCAGGCCAAAAAATAAGTGTACAGGGCACTAGGAGATATGAAGGCCAAAAAACAAAAACACACTCCTTGCCCTAAAGGAATTTTGACCTGTGTTATTATTTAGAAAAACATGACTCATCTAAATGTTAAGCAGAAATTGCACAATATTCATATTCTGGAGGATAAAAAGGGACACACAATAATGTTTAATCCAATAAGGTAATTGAGAAATAGTAAATTCAGGAAAGCAATTTCTATAAGATAGTATGTAACATGAAATATTAACCAGGCACACTATTATTGATGACTTTATTATTTATACTTTATTAAAAATTGATTAGGTATCTGTTATATCCTCTAGCATCAGCCACCCGAAATCACAGAAAGATCTGCATTAAAAATTACACCGTTTCGGCGGAGCCAAGATGGCGGAGTAGAAACAGCTCATCCAAGCCACTCTGCCCCCACATTCCCCCCAAACAATGTAAAAGGGGACTCTGAACAACTTCTGGAGCCCCAGCACCCACAGAACGACACAGAGAAGCTAAACTCCCGCTGAGGACAGACCAGCAGCCCTGCAGGAAGGACCAGCGCAGAGGTCTGGGACCCGGCAGTGTGCAGTGCGCAGAGCGCAGGAGCCAAGCCGAGCCCAGGTCCACATGAGCCGAGGTTTTAGCCCCAGGGCGGCAGGGCCAGCAGCCGGCTGGAGGAACCCCAGAACACCAGGAGCTGTGGCGACTCCAGAATTATCACCATAGACTTGCCTGGGACAAAGTAAGAGGTTAGTGTCCTATGGACTTTGGGACTGGTATTAGGGAATGCGTCGGCTCCCTCCCCTGGGGGCTAGAAGCCCCTGAGGACAAACGCCATTTTGTAGTTTTCAGAGGCAGCTCCCGCTCCCAGCCTGCAAATTTGTAGGGAGATCCAGCGATCAGTCTTGGGGGGTAATCGCTCTTGCTTTAACCTCCCTGGATCTGGATTGTGATCTAGGGTGGAAGTCGTGGGTGGGTTTACAGCTTGCCAGAAACAGAAGTTGCCCCCCACACGTTTGGGACGAAAATTCCTCTATCTAGCCTTAAAGCCATAGGGTGGCAACAAGCCCAAAAGTCAAGTAATTAAGTGGCAACATGCCAAGGCAAAGGAAACAGAAAAATGCAACCCTAGACTCCTATTTTGGGGGCATAGAGCAGGAAAAGGACTGTGAGGTCAGAAGTCCTGCTCCAAAAGCCCCAGGGGAAACCATGAGCGGGTTGCAGGCCATAGAGGACCTTAAGAAGGACTTTAAAAATCAAATAAGAGAAGTGGAGGAAAAATTGGAAAGAGAAATGAGAAGGATGCAGGAAAAGTATGAAATGAGGGTCAACAGCCTGACTGAGGAAAACAACACCTTAAAAAAATAGACTAACTCAAATGGCAAAGGAGGCCCAAAGGGCAATGAGGAGAAGAATGCCTTAAAAAGTCGAATTTGCCAGATGGAAAAAGAATCTCAAAAGTTCACTGAGGAGATTCATTCCTTCAGAGTTAGACTGGAGCAAATGGAAGCTAATGACTTTATGAGAAATCAAGATGCTGTTAAGCAGATCCAAACAAATGAAAGATTAGAAGGCAATGTGAAATATCTCATGGGAAAAACCACTGACCTGGAGAATAGATCCAGGAGAGACAATTTAAAAATTATTGGACTACCTGAAAGCCATGATCAAGGAAAGAACCTAGAAATCACCCTTCAAGAAATTCTCAAGGAAAACTGCCTGATGTTTTAGATCCAGAGGGCAAAATAGAGGTTGAAAGAATCCACCAATCACCTCCTGAAAAAGATCCCAAAAAGAAAACTCCCAGGAATATTATAGCCAGTTCCAGAATCCCCAGATCAAGGAGAAAATACTACAAGCAGCCAGGAAGAAACAATTTCAATATTGTGGAAACACAATCAGAATAGCCCAGGACCTGGCAGCTTCTACACTGAGGGATCGAAGGGCATGGAATATGATATTCCAGAGGGCAAAAGAACTGGGAATGAACCCAAGGGTCACCTACCCAGCAAAACTGAGTGTTTTGTTTCAGGGAAAATATGGTCATTCAGTGGAATAGAGGACTTTCAAGCATTCTTGAAGAAAAAACCAGAGTTGAATAGAAAATTTGACATCCAGATACAAGAAGCAAGAGATGCCTGAGAAGGTAATCAGGGAAAAGAAATCAAAAGGAACTTATCAAAGTTGAACTATTTACATTCCTATATGGAAAAGCAATAACTGTGACTGATGATATCTTTCTCACTATGAAAATAATGGAAGAAGGGGGTGTGGTCATGTGAATACATATGTGAATGTGTGTGTATATGGTTACAGTTATATATGGATAGAGGGCATAAGTTGAATTTGTTGAGAAGGGAGAATACTCAAGGGATGAAATTATGAGGTGAGAGAGGAAAGTGGCAAGAGGAGATGGGGAGAGACAGGGTAGTGTAAACTATCCCATGCAGAAGAAGCAAGGGGAAGTGGTTGCAAAAGAGGGGGAGAATAAGGAAGGCTAAAAAGGCAAAACCACATTCAAACTGAATTTAGTTCAGGGAGAAAATGACATACATAGTAAATGGGATATCTCAACCTGCAGCAGGATAGGGGGAAGGGGGATGGGAGGAGGGACGATGGATGGGAGGGCATCCTTGGGGTGAGGGGAGGTTGGAAGTACCCACTATAAAAGAGGGACAGGATCATGTAGGGAATGGGCCAGGTGGGGGGTGGGATGAGTGGGAGGGAATTATAAGCAGCCTTGTACAATATATCTACTATGATAATGTTTTGCATAACTAGACATGTACAACATATACTGAATTACTTATCTCCCAAGAGGGAATGGGTGACAAGGGAGGAAGGAAATGGATCTGTAATTTGAGGTCGTAACATTAAATGTTTCAAATATAAAAAAAAAAGAAAAATGAATGTTAAAAAATTTTCTTGTAATTGGAAAAAATAAAATATTAAAGAGTGGGGGAAAAAATTACACCGTTTCCCCTTTCCCTGTAATCTCCCCACATCCCAAAGTTGTAATTTAGACTAGTGAAAAGTGAACTTGAAAAGAAATCAGAGACCTCGGGCTCTGCAGGTCCCCCCATAGGTCTCAGTTTCCTTGTCGGTCAAATGAAGGGCTGAACTAAGTAATCTTTACCTACACCTAACTCCAGGATTCTAAGAATTGGCTCCAAGCCTACTCCTTCAAACAAAGGTCCATTTTTGTTCATTTGTGTCTGACTCTTCGTGACCCCCATTTGGGGTTTTCCTGGGCAAAGACATTAGAGGTGGTCTGCCATTTCCTCCAGGTCCCTTTACAGACGAGGATTTGAGGCAGAGTTAAGCGACTTGGCCAGGGTCACGTAGCTACTAAGTGTTTGAGGCCAAATTTGAACTCAGGAAGGTAAGTCTTCCTGACTCTAAGCCCGGCACTCCATCACTGTGCCACCGAGTAGCCCCCATATGCCCGGTTATTTGCCTCGATCTCCCTCTTTATCCTTTTCCTCAATCCTCCTCCCCCTCTCTTTGTTCTTGGATCTCGAGCTTCCTTTATCCCCCACCCAGTCTGCCTCAAAACTGACACCTTTTCTTTGCCCTGCTGCCATGCACAGCTTCTTGCTGAAGGGAAACTCTCTCCACCCCAGCCCAGGTGAGCTTTTCTCCCAGATAGGCGTGGAAAAGCAGACGGATATTCCTACGAGTCATGTTTCGCTTCTTCAGGGTCTCCTCGCACCTCACTGCACCTCTCTTTAATACCCCCGCTTTTCTTGCTGGTCTTCTCTCCGTAAGATCTTCTTCGATCATTTCACAGATTCCGCAGCTGTCCTCGCCTAAGGCCCTGATTGGTGGCAAAGGATCTCCCACCTTTCGCATTCCCTCAGGCCACATGCGGTTGCTGCTGCATTCGTTGCGTGTTACACCTTTTGCTAAGCACATCCGGCACTCGCTCGGGTGCTCACTTCCCTCTCCATAGCCCTTCCTGTCTTCCTAGGTGACCCTCGCTAGCTCGGACCCCCAGGTGTAGAGGCTGCGGACCTTGGGCCGCTTTAGCACTTTATGCAGGAGGCTCCCGGGGATAGAAGCCTCTCTTACTCCTACACCAGAGCGCGGAACCCTCGAGGCCGCGGGGAGAGACTACTCCGCTCATTTTGCTGGGAATAGCGGTCCTTCCCCAAAGTATTGGAGACATGCAAGGGTAAAGAGCGGAGACCGCATCCCCGCGGGGGTCTCTGCCTTCATATGGTCCTCCCCACCAGTGCCCCAAGTCCGCGCCAAAGACGAAGACACTGCCTAAAATCATTAGCTCCACACTAAGTCTGGAAAGGTCCCAGCCTCCCGAGGCTCAACAGCTTTCCCCTAGAGCCCAGAATACCCAGCTCCCTGCGTTTGCTCGTGACGGAAGTTCAACCATTGGAGGAAAGAACACGCACACACTGGAGGGGGCAAAGCGGTTTTCACATGTTCACTTTCTCCTAGCATGGGCTTTTTAGCGGAAAGGTCGGGTTATCTGCAGAGGCGCTAGAGAGGAGAAAAGAGAAGGCTGCTTGGGGGGCTCCTGTCCCGTAGTATTGCCCGGGGCAGCAGGGGGAGGAGACCTTGGTGCGGATGGCGGTAGCACTGCAGTAGAGTATCTATCATCTTAAAACTGACACACACGCTCGTCCTCGAGCATCCTCATACCGCGGTGGGCTTCAGAATTAAAGCAACCCCTGCGCCTGATGGCTTCTGCACTGAACAGCAAGATTCACCAGCCTGGGGCATGCAATGGCTCCAAAACAGCTCATCGCTGTGGCGGCGGCGGTTCGAGAGAGGAGTACACCCAGGAGATCCACGTGAAAATGTGCAAGAAGATCGCCCAGCTCACCAAGGTAAGCGAGGCGCGCGGCCAGAGCCCTATCCGAGCCCGGGATCCGAGCCGGGGCACCCTCGCAGCGGCTCTCGGGCTGGCAGTGGAGAGCCCGGGGCCGCCCGGCCAGCCCAAACCGAGCTTAAGTCCTTCTCCAGACTAGGCGAACAGGGTGAAACTGGAGCACGGAAACTTTGTTTCAATGAAATGCCTGCGCTAAAAGGCAGCCAACCGGGTTTAGTGGACTGGGTTCTCCACCCTCCGCAATTAAGGGCAGTGAGCATCTGCCTGCTAGAATGAAAACAGCAGGTAGAAATGGGTTCCTTCAAAAGGAAACTGCTACCGTGTGTCTTCAGCACATTATTGTATTTGCAGGGGTATTCCCAGTAGATTAAGGATCTACATGGGTTTTAGTTTTTGTTTGTTTTAATGCATTACTTTACGCCCCCACCCCCAGACCCCTTGCTAGCTCAGCTGAAGTATTCGTGCCTAGAATACTGTGGCTTGATTGAGTGGCGGTTGTTAAATAGTTTATCCTTCCATTCAGCAAATATTTATTGTCATTTGTCGAGTGCCAAAAATGTACTAGGCAAGACATTAAACATAGACCTAGGCCAATAGGATTACAGCCTCCTGGTACAAATATCTTCTGTGTGAGCATAAATGTGGAAAGGCCCAGTTTAACTAATAACCTAGAATTCGTGGGATAAGAAAAGACCTTGAGGGGTCACCTAGGCTATTCCCAGACTTCATGCCAGGACCATCACCAACCAGAGCACCCCCAGTTTGTTAGAACTCGGTATGGATTCGATGTCAGAGGACTTGGGTTCACCTTCAGGTTCTACTACGTGAGAAGTCCCTTATCTCTTATGCCTTATCTGTAAAATGAATGAATAGAACTAGAACTAGTTGATTTCTATGTCCTTCCTATCCTGAATCCTGTAATTCTAAAAAATAAAATTAAATTTAATTTAAAAAAAAGTCACATCTGCTTTAGGTTATCCTTTCCAACGATTTAGAACCTTCATTGTCAGAAAATCCTTCTAGATAACCAAAATTCCTCTCAGTGGGCAAGAAATTTTTCATTGCCTTACATTAGTGAAATTGAAAAACATCTAGTCGTTCCTCTTCTTTTGAATAAAAAGCCCGTAGCACTTTAATTCATACTAGTGTGGTGAATGGAGCACTGGATGTAGAATAAGAAAGAATTGTTTAAAAATCTGGCTTTAGACATGTACTAGTTGTGTGACCTTGGGAAAGTCACTTGATCACTGCTTGCCTCATTTTCCTCAACTGTATAATAAGGATAATAATAGCACTTACCTCCCAGGGATTGGATGAGATATTTGTTAATCACTTAGTACAGTGTTTGGCTCATAGTAGGTACTTACTGCTTGTTTTCTTCCTTCCTTGACTAACAGCTTTTCTCCAGGGGTTCCTTACTGAGACAACCCACCTTAATAGGATTGTGGATTTGGAGACTTTAGAGGTAATCTAGTGTAATCCATTCATTTTACATATGAGAAAACAGACACCTGCAGGTTGCTTGTAGGTGGAATAGGCTGTGAGTTGCAGAGCCAGAATTCAGCTCTTGGTCTTCAGACTTCATCCCAGTGTCCCTCCTTCTCTTCCTTTTTCCTCATGGGATTCATGTTCCTAGTCATTGTGTGCTCCTCTCCCAGGCTACCTTCCCTGGATTTACGAAGGCCTTCTGGGGGATGATGGGCCATCCTCTCAGAACAACTGCAGCACAAAAATGAGACTCTCCTTCCTGCTGCCTGCTCACCCTCATTATACTATGCCCCTAACTGAATTTGCTCCAAGCATATTTTAACTAATTATGACTCTATTCATGCTATTTTAGCTGTAAGTCTTAATCAAAAAGCATTTGTTAAGCTCCTAGTATATACTGGGGACCCTACTGCTCACTGGAGACACAAAGACCAAAGTGAAAGTTACTGCCCTCAGAGAGCTTACTTTCTATCAGGGGAAACAATAGGTACATAAATGGAGGTATACAAAATAGAGGTGTGGTAACCTTGAAAGGGAAGGTGGTACATTCAGAAGTCACCAGAGGCAAGTCTTAAAGGAAACCAGGGATCAAAGGAGTACTTGAAGAGGAAATGAATACATCCTAGGCTTGAGGGCAACCCAGCCTCTTTCTGCAACATTACACAAAGACAAGTAATAAAGCATTGCTTGGTGTAGCAAAAAGGCCAGTTTAGCTGGGCTGTAGAGTACATTATGGCTGGGAAAGGAGGATGACACAAAATGGTGAAAAGCTTTAAATTCCAAACAGAGGAGATTATATTTGATACTTTGAGTGTTAGGGGTGAGGGTGGGATGGTGACATGATCAGATCTGCATTTTAGAAAAGTCACTTTGCTGGCTAAATTGGAGGGATGGAAACTTGAAGCAAGGAGATCAATTAGGAGGCTATTGCAATAGTCTGGAGGTGAGGAGTGCTTTAAAGCACTGTATTAATGTAAAATAATATTATTTTGACTAAGTTGTAGGTTCTTTTTGGTGCTAGTCTATCAAGAACCACCTCTACATATCAGCTGCTACTTTGTGTTTTATTAGGTATAAACATGGCATTTTGAAATGATGGTCAACTGACCTAGGAATATTCTGATGAAAATACATTTCTAAAGAATTTTTATTCTGCAAAGACATAAAAAAATTGACTGAATTTCCTAATATGTCAAAAGTTCACATTTTTGTTTAAGAAAATACCTCTGGTTTCAGAAGCTTTTTATGTAGATGATTCTGAGACTGTAATGGAAGAAATGATGGATTTTAAATTATAGGTTATAATCCTGTTTCTACTGCTCACTACTTATAAGTCAGACATCAAACATTTATTAAGCACCTATCTTGTGCCACCTGTTGTGCTAAACACTGGACCTTGTGTGACCTTGATGAAGTCACATTTCTATGTCTCAATTTCTTCATCTGTAAAATGAAAAATCTCTTGGATTCCTTCCAATTCTAACTCCTGTGACCCTGTGAAATACAGGAGGTCTCCTAGGCAGTTGCTATTCCCTAATGTGTTCGTAGATAAGGTGATGCTGATTTGGAGCAATTCTGGACCCGGACGAAAAATCAATAAGATTCCCAGAATCAACAACATTCTCAATCTTTATTTTTGGGCCATTGATGGAGGAGGGGCATTTGGAATCTACAAAGCTTTGACACCATAGCCACAGAGGAAGTTAGGGGATCTGCATGTCCAGAAACATCATAGAATATTTTCCTATTGTTATACTGTAACTGTCTATTCCCAGGGATAAGTAGAGGAAAGAACCCCCTCCATGTGCTGCTGTTCCTTCCCCCCTGCCCAGATCCCTACTCTTTTGCTATTTTATTGATGACCAGAAGTCATACCCACAATGATCTTCCTGTGTTCCAGTTTTATGTTGGGATAGAATGAACGTATTGCCTCTGAACTTCCCCATACCCTCAGGATAGCTTCTTCCAGTGCAACTGGCTTAATTTTTTCTGATACTTTCAGCCTCTCCCATTTCTTTCTTTTCCGATTCCTCCTCACCCAAACTTCTCAGGTTTCTTGTGACATCCTGGCTCTGATCCCAGACCAGTGAGTCCAGGAACAAGTGCCTTGAACTGACTTCTAAGGGGGAGGGGAGAAATACTCTGTGGTGACTATTTATTTGTATTTCTATTTTAGAACAACTAAGTGTTCTGGTTTCTTAAACGATTTCTTCTGGAAAAGTCATTTCTGTACTTTGTAGTATGAACTAGTTTTGTAAATTCAAATTCTGGATCAGAGGATAGAGTAAAAGTTATTGGTTGTTAAAGTAACCTGTGCACAAAAATTTAAGCGTTAGTATAGCACACTAATCACATACCCAATCTGGCCAAAGAAATTTAATATGTATACAGTGGATACTTTTTAATCTTCTTTCCAAAGGGAAAACTGGTAGGGAAATTTCTGATTAGAGGTAGGGAAAAGTAATGGAAGAACTTTTACACAGACCACCAGCATCATGAAATTAAGTAATGTTTCTCCCATTGTGTGTGTGTCTGTTTATCTGTCTGCTGCAATGGGTTGAGAAGAAAAATAGAAATCGCTCTGAAAGATGGTTGTAGGAGAGGATATGCTCTATTATTCTTTTTCCAAATCCTCCACAGAGGTTGAATGAGATGGTGAGAGACTGGAAATTTAGGTGCTATTAGATGAATAAAGAAGCTAGTAGCAGTCAGAGAGGATTCTTGCTTCAGAATTTTTAACTAGTAGTTATGAAAATTTGTAAGGGTTTTTGATATTAGAGTAGCCTGAAGCTGTGGAGCTATAGCCATATCAAGAAAGAATGAGTTTGTTGTTGTTGTTGTTGTTGTTTTATTTTTTACTCTAATTTAAGAGAAACACTGTGAGTTACAGAAAAGAATGCTAAAGGAAATTTGGGATGGAGTAGATTAAGGGAAATGAGATAAAGGATTGATAGTTAATTGTACTAAGGTGTTATTAAAAGATTGCTATGAAACCTTTAAAGTTATAGTAGTTGCTAATGTTATTTTTAAAAACTTTAATTGAAAGTCTTTTACATTTTTTTAGCATCGACTTTATTTTCAAATACGCCCCTTTATCTCCTCACCCAGATAGCTACTCCTTGTAATGAAGAATAAAAAAGAAAGGAAAAATTGCTGTTCAGCAAAACTAACCAACACATAAATCAATCTGACAGCAAATTCAATATTACACACCCACAGTCTCCCATTTCAGCAAAAAAAAAAAAGGAGGAAAATAGATTTTCTTATCTCTTCTCTGGGGCCAAGCAAGCTTGGTCATTATTATAGTTATATAGTATTGGGTTTCATTTCTTCCCTCCCCAACTCATTTACAATGTTGTAGTCATTGTGTATATTGTTTCCCTAGTTCTGCTTACTTCACTGCATCAGTTCAATACAAACTTTCCCAAGCTTCTCTGATATGGTGTGTTAATCAGTATATTACATTCATGTACCGAAGTTTGCCTAGCTATTATCCAGTTGAAGGGTATCTACTTTGTTGCCAGTTCTTTGCTATCACAAAAAAGTGCTACTGTAAATATTTGGTTGTATATGGGACCTTTATATCTTTGGCCTCTTTGGGATATATGCCTAGGGGTTTTCTTGGTCTAAGAGAACGAATTATTTTAGTTACCTTTTTTTTTTTTACCACAATTCAAAACTGCTTTACAGAATGGTTGGACCAGAGTTAATTTTCTTATGACTATCTATTTGGGGGGAGGGATCTTTTTTTTCGACGGGGTAAGATGGGGCTTTTAGGGTTAAGTGACTTGCCCAAGGTCACACAGCTAATAAGTGTTAAGTGTCTGAGGTCAAATTTGAACTCAGGTCCTCCTGACTCCAGCTGCCCCTTACTTGTTTTAAGAAAGTAATATTTTTTTTGGTAAGGAAAGAAATAGTGAGAAAATATGAGATTTACTCAGTTAACTCACAATATCTCTTCCTGAAGCTTGGTTGCCTGGACCATCAAGCCATATATCTACTACATTTCCAATTATCTGCTCTAGGCAAAGTCCTTAGGAGGAAAGGAAAAGATTCAAGTGCTAATGGTATACCCCCTCAGGTTCATCTTGTTTATATCTCCATCTTTCTAGAAGGAAGTAAAAACAGTAAAACCAGAGCAACCAATGCAGGTGGAAACATGGAATCAAGAGCCAGATGTGTGCCTAAGTCAGTTAATAATGGCTTAAGAGCACCTGAAAACATTTATAAAATGCTTTTAGAAGCAATTTCACATTTAAAGAGCAGGCATTCTTATCCTTATTTGAAAGATAAGAAAACTGAGATTCTTAGCAGTTTGGGGACTCTGGAGGCCTTAGGGATGGAAAGAATTCAGTTTTCCTAACCAGTCTAGTTCTTAGTTTTCTAAAGTTCTTTGGTGTAAACTTTACCTTTGGAACCACATATTAAACTTAGAATAGAGTATCTTTTGGTGAGAATTAATGTAAAAGCATTTTTTTAAAGCACTTACTCTTTTCTAAGCACTACCTAAAACTTAGACACAATAGAAAAAGAATATAGACCCACTTTCAAGAAACTCATTGTCATAGAGGGAAAGATAACTTATTGTATAGGAGACTTCAGTTATAAGGCAGATGTTAAGGCCCAGAGGGCACTGCAGTAGGGCAGATGGCAAGGCCCTTTGGTTAGGAGGAAACAGTGGTAATATAAATGGCAAAGCTACAGGCTCATCCCTTTGTCTACCAGGAAGTATGCACATCACAGGACATCTTCTTATAGAAGAGGAAGGGGAAATATTCCTTCATTGTGGGTTTTATAGACAAGGTTATGGCACAGACCCAGCCCTTCCGCTGCTATCCCTTATCCCACTCTAACCATCCCTACAATCTAAGACTTTATGAAGCTCTAAGATCATTATAACTGAAATCTATGCACCTAGCATCAGCTAAAGCAACAAAGAATTATTTTAGTTGATCAGAAGAGATGGTGAGATGTCATGTTCAACAAGGGCATACAAAGAGAAGTTCAGAAGTTCATTTTAACCAGTCAGACAAGAGTAATTTATCTGACTTACAAAAATTTGGGATTCAGTATGTAGGGCGAAAAGACAAAAAATGGACTTTAGCAACAATATAAACCTCTCTCTGCCTTCTTCTACCCTACTGCCTTGTATTCTTTGACCCAGCAACCCTGCCTGCCCTCCTTGCTGCTCCCCAAATAAGACACTGTCTCTCCTCTGCATGATTTTTCAAAGCCTGCTCCCCTTATCTGAAATGCCCTCCCTCCTTATTTCCACCTACTGATTTCAGTGATTTCCTTGGAGTTTCCCCTAAAGTTGCACCTCAGAAGCCTTTCACAGTCCTCCTTACCCTCGGAGATTGCCCCCAGTTTTGTTCTGTATAGATCTAATCTGTGTATGGTTGTTTGCATTTCTTCATCAGAATTTTTCTTTTTTGCCTTTCTTTGTATTCCCAGTAATTATTCCCACTGCTCAGCACAGTACGTGACACACAGTAAGCATTTAGTAAATGCTAGTTGACTGACTGACTCTAGTGAACTCTTTGAAAACAGGGACTGTTTTTTGTTTGCCTTTCCTTTAATCTCTGCATCCAGCACAGTGCCCAGAACATAGTAGGAGCTTAATAAATGGTTCTTTTTTTCTTTCCTTTGTAAAAATTTTTGTAAAGTGCTATTTTTATGAGGAGTTTATTTCTCATTTCTAGTAATTATGAAATGAGAAACTATCTAAATTAAATTCTTAAATTATAGCATGTATGTATGTCAACCAGGGTCTGTGATTACACAGTGTTTGGTACATAGCTTAATCAATGTTTATTGATTGGGTTTAGTGGTTAAAGCAGGCCAAGGATATTTTATTCTTAGATTCCCTTCTAGAATTTCAGATTCTCTTATTCTAAGAAATCATCTAACCCAACCCCCTAACTAGACAGTAAGGGATAAATCCGGGGCTAGAACTTGGATAGAGGTCTAAGGGTCACAGATTACTTCCTTACCAACCACTTTGGAAGTAGTCACAATAAGAAGTTGGTGAAAGAGTACAGTGAAAATCCATTCCTTACACTAGAAAAACTCAAAGTGTATGCCCCAGGCACTGCAAAGTCATCTCTGTATATGTTAAGGGCAAAATATGTCACTTCTAACAGGCATGAGTAATTTTGAGCAGCAAGTGGGCACCATTCATGGTTTGTTGTTGTTGCTGTTGTTGTTTTAAATGAATCATGAATGTGTCCAATGAGAGGGGACCCACTGGGAAGTGGAAAGCTCTGCCACATGTCTGATTGGGAACGTCAGGGAATTGTGTTGAGGCAGCAGTAATGAATGCCTGCAGCAACTGATGGGCTAGGCAGGCAGCTGACATTTGAGCACTGTGTTTTTATGGCATGTGGGTGTGGAGGTTTTTATTGCGCTCACTATTTCTACTTCACTAAAAATACTGTCGTGCCTGCAGGAACATGCTTGGGTACATATGTTTAAGCATTTTATGCAAGTCTGCTTCAGAATTCTCAGTATTAAAGAGTACAGTTCTGTTTTAACCAGCTTCTATCGTATAAAAATTATTAGTTTAATGATACAAACTCAAAGGCTAAGCATGGCTTTTCACAAGACAATATACTATGATATTGTATGAAATGACTTCTCCAAATCTAAAGGTGTCTTTTGTAGGGAAACTAAGCAATCAGTACATCTTAGTTGACAGCCTGCTATATGCTTATATTTTCAGATGTCTATAACAGGCATGGACACCACATTCATGCTGCTCCTCAAATTGCAATTCCATTGGTCCAGCTATTATGGAAACTAAATTGGACCTAGACCTTAAAAATCACTATACTATCCATACATACCTTTTGATCTAGAAATGCCCCTGTTAGACCTATACCTCCAAAGAGTTATGAAAGAACAAAGAAAAGGACCCATATATTAAAATATTTATAGCAGCTTTTTCCACATTAGCAAAAAACTGGAAACTAGGGGGGTGCCCACCTATTGCAGAATGACCAAACAAATTAAGGCAGATAAACATAATGGAGTATTATTGCCCTATGAGAAATGATGTTTCCGAGAGAGTTTTGAAGACCTCTTTGAACTGATGCAGAATGAAGTAAGCAGAACTAGGAGAGTGATTTATAAAATAAACACAACATTAAAAAAGAAAAACAACTTTTTTGAAAGGAAAAAAGGACTTTAGAGTTCTGATCATTGTAATGATATATGTTGAGTCCAGGGATTGAAGATGAATCCTGCTTCCTATCTCTTACCAGATAAATGATGGACTTAAAATTCAGAATGAGACACACGTTTTTGGATATGGTCAATATAAAATTTTGTTTTTCTGGAATATGAATATTTGTTATGAGGTTTTTATTTTTTAATTGTTCAAATGGGATTGGGAAGCAAAGGGGAGAGATAATAAATGTATGATAAAAATGTATGTATGAAGAAATAAATAAAATAAAATTCTAATTCCAATACATTTAGATCATTTGAGAAGGAGTGAAGGAGAAAATGACCAATCTTGAGGAGGGGAATATGTCCAAAAGGGAGATTGTCTAAAATATTCTCTATCATTTGGGAAGGGAAATGTATCTGGAAGGAAGGAGGTCTAGTAATAAAAAAGTGTTGACCTGATGACTTCTCTTTGATCAATATTTATTAACAAGGCATCACAGAATAGGGGTTAGATCCCAGGATTTGATATATATCTAGAAGATGTAGGTTAGAGTCCTGGTTCTAATGATATTTACTGTCTGCCTGACTGTGGGTAAGTCATTTAAGATCCCTACAGCTCATCTTTCCTGTCTGTATATCAGGGATGATATCACCTGTGTTCTCTACCTTCCAGGATTGTTTTAAGGAGAGTACTTTTTAAACTCTAAAGGATCTGTACATGTGCCTTATTATTATTGGTCATTGCTGGAAAGCAAGGGTATTGTCTTACCATTGCTTTCTGCCGCAATACTTGACTCAGACACTGCCAGCTCCACCTTCTTGTATTAAAGGACACCTTAATGGTGAATGTGATAGAGCAAACATAGGAAACCCTTTTAGACATCATGCCTTATGGTAAAATTCTTGAAAGCCCTGCTAATGCTTGAGGAAACATTGTTCACAGCCTTTCCCCAAAGCAGACTCTTCTAAAAAGAATTTATAATTGCACATTTAAATTTAAATAGAACTTCTTAAGTTTTCCAAGGCATTTGCCAGCCAACCTTGTGATTTGTGTCCCTGTTTTATATAGAGGAGGAAACTCAGGCTCAAAGAGAGTTGATTTGATTTGCCCAGGTTCAAATGGATAGGAAGGATCAGTGCTAGGAGGTGAATTCAGGCTCCTGACTGCTCTTGGACTACATTGTGCTTAGAGGAGAGTGTCGGATAAAAAACTACTATGCCCCATATTAGCTACACACGTGAATAGAACCTAGCTAACCACAAAACCTGCCATTTCAAATGGTTTATGCTTTATTGGTGCTTTGGTTTCTCCTCTAACTCCTAACACAGCTAGAACAAACCATGTTTACAGAAACAAGTGTCATTTCGTCCAAACTATGGTGGGTATCATAATGGTGGCTTAATGTTCTTATTCTCACCTTTGCAAAAGTTGTGAAACGAACTCTTTGAAATGCCTTTTTAAACTGTTGGGTAGACTCTTGAGAAAGAGGAATTATCCAGAAAAGGCTTCCAAGTTGCCCTTGGGTGGGAAGTGAATAACATTCTTTCACAATTCACTGAATCATTAGGACTGAAGAACATGTGAGCAGTTCTTCTTGCCTTTAGCTTAATTTGGTTTCTGTCACTAGACCATCGGGCTGATAGTTTCCAGAAGCAGTATCATTTAATTTAATTTAAACCTTTAGAGATGAAACTTAAGAACTTTCCTGCATTTGACACTGGATCTCTAGGAGTAGTAGCTTGCCCACTTTACTTTTGAAGTAACAATTTATTAGGGAGGATCTAAACTGTGGTTGACCTCATTTCAAAAATGACACAATCTCTGATGCCCCCCTGAAGTATTTTTCTTCCCCTCCCTTACCCCTAGAGGACTGACTGATGCCAGAAATTCTACCATCAAAGCATAATTCAATGTTTTAGCTTTTTAACCAACTAGGATCCTTCTGATACTCTAAGGAATGTGTGATCCCATTGATGTGGGTATTCCCTCTAAAGATGAAGAGCCTAATCCTATGTTTCTTATCCATGTACTGTAATAAGACAGGGGGTCCTTTTCCCAACCCTGTCTCACCCCTCCCAGTTTGCTCTGAGTCTTCCTCATGTTCTTTTTATATTTCATGATTGAGTGGAGTATATCGACTGTTCATTGGTTATGGCTTTCTCCAGTCATACCATTCTTTGATAACATCCTTTATGCAACTTCTAGTGAATTCCTTGTTACTACTGTATTATAGGGGGCAGCTAGATGGTTCTTTGGTTAAGAGCATTGGGCCTGAAGTCAGAAAGATCAGAGTTCAAATATGACCTCAAGACACTTATTGTGTTACCCTTGGCAAGTCACTTAACCTCTACCTGCATAAAACTAGAAAAGGAAATGGCAAACCACTCCAGTATCCTTGCCAAGAAAACTCCGTGGACAGTTGGTCCACAGGGTCATTAAGAGTTGGATATGACTGAACAGTAACACCATTATACCATAGTTTATCATACCCATCATGTACTTCTCCATCATCTCTGGGTTATCCTCCACTTCATTACATGGTACAGAGATTAGTCCTCTGTGTCTCATTGTTATACAATGTCATTAGAAGAGTATTGGTATTAAAAGGGTGGTCTTATGTTTCAGAAAGAAAGTTGAGGTTGTTAAAAAAAAAAACAAACCTAAAAACTAAAAAGCAGTTCAACTCCCTCTCCTCATTCCCTTAAATTTTGGGCCTAACTGATTGTTCATAGGCAGGATCTGTCCATATGTTTTGATGGAAACTTCTGCCAGGACAATAGGCATTGTCCACTGGTTTTTTCTCTGTGGAGAGTTGGGTCAAGTTTTCTGGAATGATTAGGGATTTCATTGAGGAGGTTCTGCAATGTTCAGAGCTAATACAATATCATCCACAACCTAAGCATCGAACAGTGAATAGAGCACCAGCCCTGAAGTCAGGAGGACCTGAGTTCAAATCTGGCCTCAGACACTTACCACACACACACACACACACACACACACACACACACACACACACACACGGACACAGACACAGACACAGACACAGACACACACAAACTAGCCGTGTGACCTTGGGCAAGTCACTTAACCCCAATTGCCCTGCCTTCCTCCCTCAAAAAAAAAAAACAAACAAACCCACAACCAAAGCATCTAGAAGATCTCACTATTTGACAGGGATCTCTTTTCAACTTGACCTTTTGTACTGAAGTTTAAAAAAATGCACATATTCCTAGGATCCAAACTTTATGCCATTATCAGTCACACCTTAGTGTGGATGTGGAAATACTCTCATATTGTTATGTTTTCTGTGTCTCCAGCTTGATTAGGAGACTCTCTCTATGACACAATGCCCTATACAAAGATATTCAATAAAGGCTTATTGATGATGACTGTAGGCATGTAATGAGGTTGGGAAAAAAATGTAAGTATGATGGAGAGGAGTGAGAGTCAAGTACCAAGATGGATGGGATAAAATGGAGACTGCAGATTCAAAGACAGATTTATCTTGCTTAACAGTTCTACTTGGGTCTGGGTCTGATTTCAAGAAAATGGAAAAGAACTTGCATTTCTAGTCGTTTTACCACTACCATGAGTGATGGAGGAACTGGCCAACATTTGCATTTCTTCAGGACAAACCTAGTCTATCACAAATAGAATTTTCTGAGAGACAAAGAAATGTCAAATCCCACTAAAATGCTTATCACAAAATACGGTGCACCTTTTATAGAAGATGAGGACCGGGTAAGTAACCTTTAGAACTTGGGGGAAATGGGTCAGTTTTCTTATAAGGGAGAAACTGATAGGGCAGGCAAGAGCTAGGAATATTTTATCATTCACTTAACAAAGCTTCTTTGCTCCTTGTTGCCAAGAAACCTCCATCCAAACTTGATATTCCTGCTCTTTGAGCTCTTTGGAGCAGAGCCCGTTTGTCACAAGGACATCTATTAAATTATCTGATGATAAAACCTAAATAAATACAAGAGAGGGGATTAAAACAAAATTGTGGATTTTGCTGGGTGTGGAGTGCAGGCCTCAAGAAAGTAAAAGCTATTCATTATCTAATTCCTTTACTGAGCCCCTTCTGGTCTAGTGTGCCTTCGTTGCCAAGTGCTGGGTCAGCACTGCTGAGTACCCTGGTGGCTCATTGACAAGTTGCCCCTAGAGAAAATAGTCAGCAGGGGATGGGAAAAATGAAACAAAACATAACTCTTTATCTAACATTGGATGTTAGAGATAGAAAAGGTGTTGTATGAATCATCTTCTCCACTGGTCCTCAGACTTTTGGTGGTGGCAGAATGTTTACATTATTATTGTTGTTTAATATTAAAATTGACTGACACATTTTGTTTGGATACAGCAGATGCATCCCAACAAACACACAAAGACCCGCTAAAAAACTACATTTCCTAAAATTAGAAACGAGGGCTGCATCCTTTAACTGTTGGCAGTATGGTATTAACATTGACATTTGCATTAGATCAGTATTTTATTGTCACATACATTGTTCTTTTAACTCTGGTTTTGTTGCTCTTCACTTTATACACATCTTCCCATGTTTCTCTGAATTCTTCCTATTTGTCACAGCTAATATGTGACAGGCAGCATGGTATAGTGAAGAATACATGGGTTCAGGAATACCTGAGTTTCAATTCCCACCTTCAGCATTTATTAGCTGTTTGACTCTGGACAATTCACTTAACTGCTCTGCCTCAGTTTCCTTAGCTATAAAATGAGAGGATTTCACTTGATAGTCTCAAACATGTCTTCCAGCTCTAAATCTGTTATCCCATAATGGTAAGGAGTGTGGCATGGGGCAATTAGAAACACTCCCCTCCCCCCAGAATTTGAGATACGCAGCTTTTTACCAGTTGTGTGAGTGTGACTGATTTCAGGGCATCAATTTCCAAATGAGGGGTTTGGATTAAGTGATGCCTGAGGTCTTTTTTTCAATTCTAAAACTAAGACCTTTTGGTCACATCCATATACCATCATTTGTTTAGCCATTCTCCAGTTATGGGGCACACATTTAGCTTCCATCTTATTTGTAACAACAAATGAACATCTTTTCTGCATTTGGTTCTTTCCTTGCCAGTAATCTCTTTGAGAGAGGGTCCCAGTGGATTCCCTAGGTCAAAGGATATGAATATTTTAGTGACTAAAAAAATACCAAGTCATTTTCCCCCAGTGGTTGAACCACTTCAGAGTTCTGCAACCTTTCAATTTAAACAGAACTTTGGCAAGCCTCTTACAGTAAAATATTTTAAAATTATTTTTAAGTCCATACTATGAATAGTATTAGATAATTTCTGATTTTAAAGAAATTTTATAGTTTCTGATTCATTTCATTCCAAATATAAGATATTAGAAGCAACTTATATATCAATAAATATTTAGTAACAAGATACAAGAGCTTATCTTGTAAGATGCTTCATGGTAGTTTTAATTTTTTTTAACTTAAATAAGTTAGTATTTCAGAAGATTGTTTCCAGATCTTGCATTTTTGGAATGAACTTGGAAATCTATACATTTTTTAATTTCACTGTTTCATTAATAAATGCCTTTGTAATCCCCTTAGAACCATGGGATTATTAGCCCTAGAAGATCATTATATATGAATCCAAATCTGAGATCTACCTAATATGAATTTCCTCAGTACTTGGGATTTAGTATTTTAATTAAATTCACAGATATTTGTATCATTATTAGATTCTCAGTTATTAATACTTTTAAATTCTTCTTGCTTTAAATTTTACCTTTCAATCAGTTATCCATAATTGTTATTGGTAGGAGGGGGACCAAAAAAAACCAACAAAACCACAACCCTACATATAACGTTGAATGTTAGAGATGGAAGAGATACTAGTAAATTATCTTCTCCACAAGCTCAAGCTTTTGGCAGTGGCAGAATATTTAATTTATTATTATAATTGTTGATACAAAAATATTTAAAGTAAAACAACGTAAGGATTTATAAACAAACACCCATTTTACATTAATTCTGACAAGATAGACCTAAAATCAACTGATATATCATATGCTATTAGTGGTGTTCAGTAATTGATTGGACCTAGCATAGGGCATGATAGTTCATTTAGCTAAATTTCCAATGTTTTTCCTTTTGATTAGCTAAATTATTTGAATGATCACATTATGCGTAGTAAGTACAGGCAGCAAAATAGACAGGAGTGCAGATGTGTTCTCTTATTTTCTGCACTCCTTTAAAAGCCCCAAGCTTTAACCAGAAAAAGAACTAGTTCTTTAGAACCAGCACTCTAAGTATGATTCTGAGATATGCAATACAACAATCTCTGAAGAGCTGAAAACCAGCATCCCACAGAGGACAGTGGAGAGGTGCATGGTGGGTGTGAGGGAGCTGCAATATGTAACCCGAGAAACTTTGAAGAGCCAGAGTAGAAAATATCATCAGTGAATTAAATGGTAAAAGAGAAGATGAGCTGGTCATGTAGTGATGGGGAAGGGCATCAGGTAGACGGCTAACATTGTTCTAGGGATTCTGGGTGGCTGCAGGTCACAGAATACCACACATGTCAAAGACCTGAGGTCCTTTAAAGAGGCATGTGTTAGGCCTGAGCAGCCTGTGACATATTGCTAATGAGATTACGTATGAGAAGTATAATAAAGGATATTAGCAGAGAGACTAGGATGATAGAGGGAAATGGACCCACTATATATGCATAGTAAGACGTTAATTTGTAGATAAACTGCATTCTTCATTTGTTGTTGTTATTCAGTCATTTCCTTGTGACCCATTTGGGCTATTCTTGGCAAAGATACTGGAGTGGTTTTCCATTTCCTTTTCTAGCTCATTTTACACAGATGATGAAACTGAGACAGACAGGGTTTAAATGACTTGTCTAAAGACAGACAACTAGCAAGTGTTTCAGGCCAGATTTGAATTCAGGAAGATGACTCTAGGTTCAGTCCTCTATCTACTGCACTACCTTCCTGCATTCTTCATTGGAATTTTCCAAATGTCAAGAGAATATCAGAATGGCGCCTAACACATTGACTGCACCCTCTGTGGGAGATTTATGGTGGAACGTACACAAGAGTTGCACAGGATGAGAAAGTTTGGAAGGGCTCAGTTCTGCACCAGGACATGTGGCATTGACGTCAAAGTATGGAAGTATTTGTATTTAACCCAGCCCCAGCACAGTGCTCTGCAAGTAGTAACTCCTTAAATTTTCCTGAGGGAGGCAAAAAAAAAAAAACCCAATGTAAATGTTACATAAGAACTTCTCAATATACATGAGAAATATTAATTAACAAGGTATAGCATTTATCTCATGATATATTTTCACATGCCACTGGTCATATTTCTAACAAATGTGCTTAATGAGGTCAACTCATTTAGTGCATTATCTCTGTTCATGTGAGCGAGAAGGTTGTATGTGTGTTAAGGAGGTCTGAATTGTGCTGGAGGAGTTTGTAGAGCAGACTTCAATGAATACAAAATAAATGGATTAACATTTTACATTTTAAGGTCTTTATTCACTAAAGTAGGATAAAAAGTTGTTAATAGATCTTAATTTTTCCATAGGAAATAGCTACTTGTCTCAATTATCTATGACAATGAAGGATAAGGATAACATGGGTAATTGAAATATACAGATAATTCTCAAGTCTTATTTTAATCAATAATGTCAGCTTCCTTCTTTTCTGAACCTCTTCCCACTGGTGCTAACTAGAGATACCAGAAGATTAGAATTTACCTCTCCTTTCTGCTCTTCCTAAACTTCTGATGGAAATGCTAAGAAATACTGAAATCATCAAAACACTGGAAGCCAGAGAGATCAGAGGACTAGATAATCAGTCTCTGAATGACCTAGGGTTGACTGACTTATCATATTAACTTGGGCATTCAGCAGAATTATTTAATTTACCTCTCAATTTATTCTTGGTCGAAAAGAGGGGGTTTGGATTAGATGAACCCTAAAGACCCTTTGAACTCAAATTTTTGTGAATTGAACTTGCCTATAATTTGTAATAACACAAAAAGGAAAACTGACTTGAGATCATGAACTTAAGAAACATTGGTCAATTTATAGTGGTATTTTCTGAATTATTTTGAATTTTGTTTGTAACAGGAGCTCTAGAGAAAGTGAGTATATGTGGAACATAGTAAGCCTCTGCAAAATAGAAAAATTATGTTACACTTTAGTCTCAGTGGCTTTCTTCTATATTTATTTAAGGCCTGTTTTAAGTTCTACCTTCTTCTCCTTCATGATGTCTTTCCTAACCATTCCAGGCTGTACTGTCTTCTCTCTCATCAGAAATTCTTTAATATGTGTAGTCAGGATTAGTAATAATAGCTAGCATTTACATGGAGATTTAAATTTACAAAACTCTTTACAAATGTGAGTTCATTTTATCCTCACAACAAACTTAGGGGGTAGATGCTATTACCATCCTAATTTTATAGGTGAGTAAACAGAGACTAGAGGGGTTAAGTGACTCTGTCAAAATCATACAGCTAGTATGTGTGACTGGATTTGAACTCAGTTTTTCTAAACTCCAGGTCCAGCACTCTATCCTCTTCACCCCTTAGCAATAATTTATTGTTATAATTATTAATATATTTCGTTTTGTCTTGAGAGGTTTCCCAAAGAATATCTAACCAACCCCCCCCCCACACACATACTACCACCAGTACCACCACCACATACACAAAATATATTCCCTGAAAATAGCCCATCCATCCTTAAAGGAAAGGAGGAATCTGTCCTCTAATTTAGTATCACACTCTTTAACTATTGTTTTGTTTTCATTATCCTTTGTCTGAACTCCAGAATTAGGTTGTAATCTCCTCTCACCAGGTCCCTAGAGCAGATATGCTGGCTAAATATTGGGTAATAATAGAGGTACAAATAAAGGATATAAAGAACCATTTGCTGTTTCAGAACTCTTGCTTATTTTTTCTTCTTCCTTTCCATTTTTCAGATATTTTGATCCCCAAAGGATGGGGACAATGACAAAGGTAAAAGGTGGGACTAATCTGCCAGTTAAGAGTAACTGCTAGCATGTGAGTCTGGAGGAATCTGAGGGAGAGTGGTGCTTTTTAATTTAAGTGCAGAAGTGGAGGAATTAGAAAAACCTGATTGTTTGATAAGTGGACTGGAGGTGGGTCATATGGAGGTAGAAATTTTAACCTAAATGTCTACATATGAAATTGCATGCATCAGCAGAGAAGCTGTGTAGGGTAATGAAAAATGAAGTGGGACTTTGTGCAAATAAATCACCAAGTTCTTATTTATATTCATGTAAATGGTAGCCAGAAAGGGGGAAGACCTGGCCTTAGACATTCTCTGAAATTAGTTCCTGCTCTAATATCCTGAGTCCAAGGTGAGATGGTACTGTAGGTAGCTGAAAATTTGAGACTGGAGAACAGAATGAGATACAGTTTAGGGAATGATCTTTGTGCTGGTGATAGTTAAAAAATAGATTTTCTCCTTGCTAGAGAAGTAACATAAATCAAGAGAGCTCAAAGCAGAATCTTGAGGGGTGCTGACAGTTAATGAGCTAACAGAAACAGAGAGACAGGAAGAAAGAGAGATTTATCAGAGTGAGGGGGAAAGAATCAGAAAAGCATGGTGTCAGGGAAAGGAGTGGAGGGTAATGGAGATGACAGAAATTAGATTAAAAAAATATACTCAATGAGGACGTAGACTGCAATATAGAAAATTTTCACTCTGATTAAAATAATATGGGCCACAGAGTTGGGAAACCTAGATTCTAGTCTTGGCTGTGGCACTAAGTTGCTTTTGACATTAGGTCATTCTCTTGACTTTTCTAGCTTTAATTTTCTCATCTGTCAAATGGGTATAATACTATCTCTTCCAAATCTGTCTTTTTTGTGAGGATAAAATCAGTCTATCAACCAATGAATATTTATTAAAGCACCTACAGTGTGCCAGGCACTGTGTTAATTTCTGGAGCATGTAAGTAGATACATACAAACAAGCTACATGCATGGTTAAGTAGTAAATAATTAACAGAGGGAAGGAACTATAATTAGAGGGATTGTGAGAGGCTTCCTGTAAAATATGGGACTTCAAGGAAGCCAGAGGAGCCAGTAGGCAGAGTTGAGGAGGAAGACATGGAGGCAAATCAGAGAAAATGCCTGGAGTGGACAGATGGAGTGTTTTTATTCATGCAACAGCCAGGAGGGCAGTGTCACTGCATTGAAGAGTACACGGCAGGGCGTGAGGTGTAAGGAGACTGGAAAGGTTGGAGGGGCCTTGAATGTCAAACATTTTGCAATTTAATTCTGGAGATGTTGGGGAGCCACAGGAGATTGAGTTGGTGTGTGTGTGTGTGTGTGTGTGTGTGTGTGTGTGTGTGTGTGTGTGTGTGTGATGATCAAACCTGCACTTTAGGGAAATCTCTTAGGTGACTGAATGAATGAAGGATGGACCATTGCAGAAGTCCATGCATGAAGTAATAAGGGCCTGTACCAGAGTGGTGGCAATGTCACAGGAGAGAAGGAGGCATATGCCAGAGATGCTGCAAAGGTGAAAAGCATAGACTTTGGCAATAGACTGGATATGAGGGCTGAGAGATAGTGAGGGGTCGAGTACGACTCCTAGGTTACAAGCCTGAGAGGCTGGAAAGATGATGTTGCCTTCTCCAGTAAGAGGGAAAGTGGGGAGGGCTGAGTTTTTGGGGAAAGATAATGAGCTCTGTTTTGGACCTGTTTAGTTTAAGATGTCTAGTGAACATTCAGTGTGAGTTGCTCTTCTGCAGCCTTTAAGAAAAGATTACTTCAATTTCAAATTCATTTATATCCTCATTTGTGTTAAGAGATGAATGAACGAATGAAAAAATCCGTTATTAAGCACTTGGTATAAAATACTGATTCCCTTTATTGTTGTCTTAGTAGGGAAGGCAGCTGGGTTCCAAATCATCTTTCCACTCAGGTGCCAGTGATTTTTCTAAATTGAAGATCTGACTATAGCACCTCTCCCCTGAAGTCAATCAGTAGTTCCCTATTAGAAGCAGTGGCACAGTGGATAGAATGAATGTTCTACCTAGTAGGAACTTCTATTTGACAAATGAGTGAATGCTACTTTAAGGGGAGCTTGGGGAGGTGAGTAAAAAGATCAGGAGCCAAGTAGGACTTGTGGGAGCAGCACAGTCTCAGTGAAGGGTTCTGGGGTGTTTTCCCTTTTTTTTCTTGGCCTCTGTGTATGTGTTGGGTTGGTTACCATTTCTCTATGATACGTGTTCTGCATATATCTTTATGGGTCTGTGACTATAATATGTATTGTTCCAGAGTGTCGACATAAGCCTCACAATTGAGGGAGCTAAATTATGATAACCTGCATCCCAAGTTTGGATGAGGGTTATGCATTCAGCTGTGCCATTGGTGCCTAAGATGTCTTCTCCCTTTCCCCATGTCAAAGACCTGCTCAGCATGATAGATCTGGCCAGCAGCTTCCAGACAACCAACAAAAGAGATGCCAGACTTCTGGCTGGGTAGGATCCACTTTGAGGTGGTATGTTTGGCCCACACAAGAAGCTTAGTGCATGGAGACGACATAAGTACTGGGGGGTAGAGATGTGTCTGACCAAATGGAGGGATCAGGAGGAACTTACCTGAGGAGGTCCAACACTGAGCTTAATAAACTACAGTCTGAGGCAAATATGTGGTGCTGAGAAGAGATAATAAAACTAGGTGGCATTTATATAGCACTTTACAGATATGACCTTATTTGGTCTTCCCACCAACTCTGGGATGTAGGTGCTATTATTATCCCCATTTTAGAGATAAACTGAGAAACTGATGTTAAGTGACTTTTCCAGCATCACACAGGTAGTTATCAGAGGCTTCATTTGAGTTGAGGTCTTCCTGACTCCAGATCTAGTCTGACTCCAGACACCCAGACACCTAATGGGTAAGTTGAGTTGGGAAGTACAAGGGCAAGGGAAAAAAGAAAGAGGGAAGGAAGTAACTAGGAACCAAAGGTACTCTGAGTCATAGATGAAGGTAAAGACTTGTGGGGTGGGCTGGGATGGGGAGGACTTTTTTTTTAATTTTTAAAGCAATTGGGGTTAAGTAACTTGCTCAAGGTTACATGGCTAGTTATTTTTATGTGGGGTGCTAATTTTCTGAGGCTGGGACCGATTCTGGGTCCTCCTGACTCAGGGGCTGGCGCTCTTACTCAATGAGCCACCTAGCTGCCCCATGGGCGGGGAGGACTTTTGTAGCAGGGACACATGGGCAGGGTTGTCCCCTCACTCTGAGTCACAGATATAAACACTGACCATACCTTACAAACTTCATCTGTCAAGACGCTCCTTGATGCAATTTGCCTAACCCAACTCAGTTGCTTTGGGGGAAGGTTAGAGGTGGGAAGACAAATTCAAAGAGAGTCCAGGTTCCCTTCCAAACCCCAAAAAGACTCTAGAAAAGAACTGGCCAAAAGGGAGTTACACTACCCTCATCCAGGGGGAGAGATTATACAAATGAGTGATTGTGAAGGCTAGGGATGAGAAACAAGAACTGGGTTTAACAGGAAGCATTGGCCTGAGTACTTGATGATACCCAATATTTGGGGGGGGGGTGCTGCAAAATAACAGGGATTCAAAGAGCTGGGAAATATTCTGGCTCAAGGAGAGCAAAAGACAGGTCCCCCTGCCTGAGAAAACTAAACCCAGAAGGTATGGAGTTGCAGCTGTTAGGAGTTAAAGACTGAAATGGGGCCTGCTGGAAATAGAAGATAGAAACATCACGTGAGGGCTAGATAGGGCAGGAAGCAGGGCCAAATTGGGGTGACCCTGCAGACCCTGATCTTCCCCCTCACTGAGCCCCATCCAGGGTGGTATTGAGAGTCACAGTGATGATCTTGATTTTAGGGGGAAGGGGAAGCAGGAGAAGGCAGTTCTTGACTCTGTAGGTAGTCAGATGTTGAGTCTTCTATGTGACTTGCTTTGCCAATAAAAATTATATTTTAAAGTCTGTGAACCTAGATATTTTTAAGTAGGACTTGATGGTCACACTCAAAAGTCAGTTCAATTTCCAGTCCCCACCCAGGATTCCTGGAGGGTCCTAGCAAGAGATGGCACAGAATAGGAACCCCTTTATCCCTCTCTCATCACAGGGCACCCAGATGGGGGTAGTGGTGCCTGGAATGCCTCAGCGGGGAGCTCCAAACTGAACTGCCCCACAATCCAATCCCAGAGGCCACTCAAATTTCCTACCAATACTCTCTTCCCCTTTTCCCTGCCTAGCCAGGCACTGACCCCCATACTCTCCCTCCCAGTCTCACCTCTTAAATATCCCCCTTTTTAGAAGGAAATCAGAACCCCTGCTTCACTCTTACCCTTAGGCCTACTCTTCCCCTTCCCACAGGTGGTGGGCTGCTCCTTTCCAGTTTGCCCACCCTGCTAGGCAGAGACCCCAGTGCATCCTAAGAACTCCTAGATCTTGCCATATTCTCTTCTGCTATACCCTCTGGACTTCTTTGTGTTCCTAGAATTACCATGTGCCTGGCACAAAGTAGGTATTTAACAAATCTCTGTTGACTCTGCCTGTCGCCGTTTGTCCCACAGCTAAACTTTCTTCTTTGTGTATTAACATATACTCTGCATGTTAGTGTATCAGAGCTCGAGCTCTTGAGAGGAGGGACAGTCTTATATTTGTATCTCAGCACTTTACATAGTGTGTGAAACTTGGCAGATGTGTCAAACTTTGTAATTTGAACAAAAACCAAAATGAAACATCTCTTGTCCTCTAGGAGTTTATAGTTGACTATGAGGATACAGTATGTGTACAATTAAGCAATACAAATCAAGTACAAAGTAACACAAAGGAAGTTCAGGAAGTTGCTCTAGTAACTGGGAGAGAGAAAGCAGAGACATGGAGCAGGAGGTAACAGACACGAGCTTTGGAGAAAGTGAGGGATTCTATGAAATGGAAATTAGAAAGGTGCATAAGCCAGCTGTGGGAGATTACTTCTGCAAAGGCTCTCGGGAGGTGGAATGTCATAGGTGAGGAGCTAACCATGCAGTTTGACTAGAATGGAGATTGTATGTTGGGTAGCAACATGAAACAAGCCTGGAAGTAAGTGGGACCCAGATGGAGGAGAGCTTCAAATTCCAGGCTGGTGGTTAAAAAAATTTATTAAAAAATTATTTAAAAAATATACTAGGGGCGGCTAGGTGGCGCAGTAAGAGCACGGGCCTCGGAGTTGGGATGACCGGAGATCAAATCCGGCCTCAGAAAATGAGCACCCACACATAAATAATGACTGGCCTTGTAACCTTGAGCAAGTTACTTAACCCCAATTGCTTTAAATATATATATATATATATATATATATATATATATATATATATATATACTAGAGGTAGTAGCAAGCTATTGAAGATTTTTGAGTACAGGAATGACATGGTTTTAATGATATCAATTTAGCAGTTGTGTGATGAATGGATTGGAGAGGGGGAGGGACTGGAAGCAAGGAGACCAATTAGGATGCTTTTTCAATAGTGCAGGGGAGAGGTGATGAATGTCTAAAATAGGGTAGAGTCTTGTGTGAGTGGAGGAGATGGCACATAATTGACAACTGCTGCTTTTACCTTCAAAGCAAGACATAGTGATTGATTGGTTACGGGGATGGAGGAAGAGACAAGAGACAAGAGTCAACATAGTTTTTGAAAAGCAAAAGATGGTTTTGATCCCTAAGCAAACATATCTGTCACTTACCCCTCTTCTAGCTAAGTGCCTTTAACTATGGCCAGGAATCTTTATCACCCCATTTCTGAGGGCTGTGGAACATCCTCATCTATCAATAAAAATGACATGTCACTCCTCTGCCTGTGGTTTATAGCCTCTCCGAAGGGCTAGAGGTCAAAGTTATCTCTTTTCTCCTGCCTTGTTAAAAATTGCACTTGTCACTTTTCCAAAACAGATTCAGAAGTCTAGCCTAGAAGAAAGCTACCATCTAAATTATCGCTATGCCACCAGTTTCTTGGCGATTGCCACAAATAGGAAGATTGTTACTTACTTGGCCCGTTGATTCTAAGACATATATGTCAATACTGAAGGAAATCTTAGGCTGTATATTTGAACTTCATGCCAAATATGTTACAAGTGCCCATAAGGAAGAAGCAAACACTGATGATTAAATTGACAAGAACACCAGGATATTACTGCTTTTTCAAAAACTTGGATTATCTTTTAGGGATAATTTAGTGTTAAGGGTGAGAAAAAGGACCGATTTAGTCCAGCAAATTTCAGAACTGATCTTTTATGTCCTAGAAAGGACTTTAGTGATAATCTGGTCTACCTCTTCTTTTTAAGTTTAGGAAAACTTTGGGCTAGAAGTGAAGTGACTTATCTAGGGTCACATAATCAAGTGATAGACTAGAACTAAGTCCTACTGAATCTCAGACCAGAATTTTTTTACTTTGACAAATTGTCTGACAACCCAGCACAGTCAATTTATGTCCTGGATTCTTGACCAAGATCTAGAAAATATCCTTTTTCCATATACATATCTTTAGTTTGTAACTGGCATCAATTGAGAAAAAGACTAAAACCAGAATAAGACGTGAATAGTGAAAGAACTAGGGAGCTGCAGTTCCAGTCTTTGTTGTTGTTGTTATTGTTGTTTGGGGGAGGGGGAGCATGGCACAATGGGGCTGGGGAGGGACAGAGCCCTGTCTCACAAGCCTTTTGAAGGCAAGATTTATACACACATTATACATATGTTTGGGACACAGGATGTCTCAAAAGTCTTGGTGCATTTTATGCTATTAAAGCTGCATGAAGTCTTTTGGGAAATCTTAAGCATAAATAAATCACTGTCTATTCATGCATTATTTTTCCAAAGGGAAGAGAAAGGAACTAGCAAAAACAAAGATCACTTGGATTAGCTAGAATTTTTTTTATTAAGTAGAATCCTGGTCCTGCCTAGGCTTCCAAGGTGGTTAGGAGTCTTTCAGGGCACCAATGTAAAGCCAGAACTGGAAGAGAAAGGATCCCTTCAGTGAGGCAGGGGGATCTGCTAGGACAGGTAGAATAGGTGGCCCAAGGTCAAACCAAAAGCCAACAAAAATGGATGACAGGCAAGTCAAAGAAAAGATTGTGCTCAAAGAGAGTCTGTACAGTTTGTTGCGTTGAGCAGGGGTCTCTCAAACCTGCTTTTCTGGATGAGCCATAGCTGAGCTAGGTATGGCAGCCACTTGCCTCTGCTGACCCCAGAATGGACGCATGGTTAGACATGTAAGATATTCCTACTGAGGGATCACACCCTAGAGAAGATGTCTTTGATGTAAGAGGGCCCTTGCACTAACTAGGTTTTTGTCATTTATATAGTCTCTGCAGTCATATGCACAAAGATATTTAGTGAATATTTATTTAATTTTATTTTAAATTTTGCATGAACAAATTGAAGTTCCCTTAATTAGAGCAACAGCTTTTTGCATCAGTTCATATAAATCTTTCCCTGCTTTCCTGTGTTAATCATGTTCATATTTTTTAAAAATATTCTATTCAAGTACCACAATTTGTTTGATCATTCTCCAGTCAATGGACATTTACTTTGTTTCCAGTTCTTTGCTATTAGGGGAAAAAATGTGCTGCCATAAATGATTAGGTATGTATGGGGCCTTTCTTTTTGCCATTGGCCTTTTTCTGGAAAAATGTCTAACAGTGAAATCTCTGGGTATGGACATCTTAATCACTTTCTTTGCATTTCAAATTGCTTTCCAGAATTGTTACACAAATTCATGTCTCCTCCAACAATGCATCAGTGGGCTTTGTCTTTCCAAAACTCCAACATTGATTAGTCCAATCTTTTATCATCTTTGCCAATTTGTTGGGTGTGAGCTGAAATCTTAACTATTTTGATATACATTTTTCTTATTAGCTATTTGGAGCACTCTTTCAAATGGTTGGCAATAATTTGCATTTCATTTTAGAAATGTTTGTTCAAATCCTTTGACCTCTTATCCTTTGGGGAATGCTTTTTAGTCTCACAGATTTCAGTTATTTGTCTAGATGTATATGTCAGAGTACTTTTTAATATCGTAAGATCCTGGGTCTCTGAGGTATCTTCTAGCTTTTGATGTATGATCCTATAACCTCAAGGCCCCATGTGAACTAGCACCAGCCTGTTCAGACATATTGCCAATTAATCCCCTTCAGACAGAGTAGAAATTAGAGTCCAGGTGTGATTTTCCCCATGCCCTTCATGGGACTCACTTCTCTGGGGAGGTAAGTATACTTTCTTGAATTTCCTTCTACCTAGTAAAAAGTGCAGTATGGCTGCTGAGCAGTATCTCCTAATCATCATCTATCCAGGAAGAAGTGGAAATTTGAGGCCATAATCTCACTGGGTAAAGGGACTCGGGAGCTCTATGAAGGGGGTGGTGACTAGGAATCCTTTCCTAGATATGGGAATTCTCCTGGAAAGGTGGTCCTTCCCCAGATTCTCGGATCCTTCTGCCCAGGGAGAAGGGGCAGTCCACAGACCACGAGTCCTCAGAAGTTATCTCCCAGACTTCCTTTGGGAGGTGAGATTGAACACTTAAGGATCCAGCACAACCAAAGGATAAGGGGTGGGTAGTATGCTTCCTTTAATTTGCCACAGTCAGTCTTCGAGAAGGGATAATGCACCTTTAGGCAGTCCCTAAAGGAGTGGTGGGCTGGGACATAACCTCTGAGAGCCGCCTCTGAATTTGCCCCAGTTATCAAAATTCTTAGTTGGGAACCTGCTCTTCTCTTACTCTATGACTCAGGCAGCTGGGCAACAAGCATTTATTAAATATTGAACTTCGTGCCAGGCACAGTGAGCCAAACTGAACTCACTATCCCCTGCATGTCTCCTGTAGTCTTCTGCCTCTGAACCCACAATCCTCCCTCACCTGGAATGCTCTCACTCCTTCTCCATAGTTTAAATGTTGTTCATCTTTCAGGTGCCAGCTTAAATTCAATCTCTATCCTTCATGCATCGGGTCTTAATCACAGAATCCTGTGAAAGGAATCTCCGTGGATTTTCCTTGACCCTTCTCCCATTCCTAGCCTCTTCTGTAGTGCTTCTCCCAGTTTGCCATATAATAGTTATTTGTATGCCTGTCTTATCCTTCTACTAGACTGTAAATTCCTTGAAGGCCAGGGCTGTGTTTTCTTCATCTCAGTGGCCTCCCATGGTACCTTACCCTCAGCAGAAGTGCAATCAGTGTTGTATTGTATCCTGTGCCCAAAGTAGCCACTCACATACTTGTTGAAACGAATTGAAAATGTTTAGAAAATTATCATGCTAATTGAAGCAATTATAATGTAAAACACCATAAAAAAAGTAATTCTGATGCTGTGTGCTGGCTGCTTAGGTGGGATAAATTGCTCAATAAACTATATTTGGCTGTAAGCAGCAGTATATCACACCCCTTGGATAAATGGCATCCCCAATAAAGCAGCTTCCCTAATCTCAAAGGGAACTCTTTGTTCACATAAGGATTGCTTCTAAGGATATTATTTTGTTGAATCACTGTGATCCAGCTCTTCTGGGGGTTGTCCTTGAGGGTTTTCCTTTATTCCCAAGATTTTACAAACAGAAGCCAATTCTCTGGTCTCAGTTTTCTTCCCAGGTCAGGATTATATAATTGGATCGTGGTTATTTGGCAGACATCACTTACTGTTGAGAGAATTCCTTGGCCCCATGATGAGTCCCTTTTACTCCTAAGAAATAATTTTTTGGATATCCAGCAATGCTTCCCATGGATTCAGGCAAGCTCTCAAGATATCCCACTGTTTGGAACTCTGATCATCACAGGCAAAAAAAAAAGTTAAGATAGAATATGCACAATGAGAGAGGCTTAGTGAATGACCTCTACAATCACTCAAAGGTTACCATATTTTGTATGGGATGTTGTATGGGATATGGAAATGTCAGAACATAACTTAATTAAGCCAGCCTATTGTCCTGGCTTAATAGGGTTATTTCTGTATTCCAGTAGCCACGATCCCCAAATGGAAGAGTCCTGGGAAAGGTTCTACATTTATCCAGCATGTTCCCCTTGTAGGTATTTTCATTAAATTGTTTAAATGTTTGTAGGTTTATTGTTCTTTGTTAATTGTCATGAATCACTCGAATGTGCAACATATGCTGTTGATTGAAATATATTATCAAATGGTAAATTTAATAGTAACAAATGTGCAGTCATGTGTGCAAAATGTGGACAAGAACCTCATGCATTGTTACAAGATACTACTTTTTAAGAGATATGGTGCAATGGTTAATTCTGTGCTAATAAGTCAGTCAGAGTTGAAAACACGTAGTGTGGCCAACATTGATGGTAATACTCTGGTTTTCTGACTGAAGTAAGTGCTAAAACATTGTTGATGAACTCAAGGATTTTCTTTTGACATTCATGTTTACATTATGAAAATATATTACATTATAGTTTGAGAATATTAATCTTTAAATATTGATATTAGTAGCATATTCTCAATGTTCTGAGTAGTTAACTTCTGATGTCTTGTTATTTGCTTCTTAGAATTTCTAATATGTCCCCACATTGACTGTTTAAAAGTTCTTTATAAATAAAACCATTTCTTCAAAATTGTCTTAAAATATATTATCATCATTAATGATTCTATAATTGTAACTGTAATAATATTTAAAATTCTCTTCTCTAAAGAAGGGCCAGATTGAAGTTTGCTATTAAAGGACACATGTATCCCAGTTTATCATATTGTGTGGGATTCTGTCTTCTGTTAATTTACACTAGAGGATGGATAGTTGTGTGTATAGGCTAGAATATTTTAATTTTCTACTTTTCATGTTTGTATGTGTTTAAACTGTCATAGACAGTGGTGCAGAAAAGATGTAGTATGTAATATTAAATATGAAAATATTATTATAAGTTTGTATCAAAAATTGAAATGTAAGTTTTACTTGATTTCATTTCCTTAAATTATAATTTTGATATATTTTGTATACTTAACACAAAACAATTATTTTAATTTCAAGAAAAGTAAGAGTTCTTGTATATGAGGTTCCAGAAAAATAGGGCAGTATGAAATGCAAATACAGTATCAACATTTCCAGTTTCTGGTTTATTTGTAACACCGACACAACAAATAATATTTTTTTTGGAGGGCAATGGGGTTAAGTAACTTGCCCAAGCTTAGGTTTTTGTGTGTGTGTGTGTGTGTGTGTGTGTGTGTGTGTGTGTGTGCTTTAAGTGTCTGAGGTCGGATTTGAACTCAGGTCCTTCTGACTCCAGGGCCGACGCTCTACTCACTGCGCCACCTAGCCACCCCAACAAAGAATATTTTTAAATAATAATTTAAATTTTAGTGTAAAAACACAAGGAAATTATCTTTAAAATTAGCTTTTTCATGAAAATTAATATCATCAGGGCCTTCTTTGAAGAGCCTTTTTCAATGAGAGTTCCAATCTATGATAAAGTTTTTATACACTATGCTTTATTCTTGACACATGGTGATACAAAAAAAGAGGGGGTAACTATTTCCAGCTTTTCTTGGACTGTGTATTATTGGGGAATGTGGTAAATGTGCTGTTCAATGTAGGCTATTAGATGTATTCTAACTTCTGGGGAATCAACTATTCAAGGGTGTTGAAAACGCTTTCTAAAAACGGAGCTGTGGATATTGGTGTCGAGTTGAGGCAAGGTAAAAGTGAGGTGAGCTTTCATGGTATAAATCACTTTCCTGGACTGTGATGAATGGTGGGGAAGATGGGAGTTTTTAACTGTCAGTGACCTCATATGCTGCTTTTATTATATACAAAAGCAGAAGGTATTCAAGGTGTTTAAGCAGAATACCAATTTAGCGGCCCATAAAGTTAGGGAATGGGATGCAAGACTGGCTGGAAAAGAACTTGTGAGCAAATTGTAGAGGGTATTGAATGCCTGGCCCTCTCCAAGGGAGTTTGGACTTAATCTTGTTGGCAGTGAGCAACCATATTTCCTATTGGCTCCAAACCTGGAACTACCTACGCTGTCTTTTAGGGATTCACTGAGTGAGTGG
>WOXC01006126.1:0-65000 GCA_011680675.1 Gymnobelideus leadbeateri
CCCAAGATCACACAGTACATGAGACCAGAATAAGGATTTGAATGCACCTCTAACTTACAAGTAGAAGGCTTTTCCCACTGCGCCTCCACTCAGTCTCTGGAAATCAGAAAGACAGAGTCCTTGGCCATCGATGGGTCATTCGGGTTACTTGTATCTCTATAACTTTCACATGAATGAAAATTTGGTCTCATGATGGAGGCTTTGGTTCCATCCCCTTTCCTTCTGATCTCCCTCATTTCATGAAGGAAATAGGACAATATGGAGCCTTGGGCTCCTTCCAGACCAGGACACTTGGGCCAAAGTTGAAGGGAAGGCTCAGAGATGCTGAGTTGAACAAGAAAACACATGTGCGGTAGATGAAGGAGAGATAAGGTTGTGGGGAGAACATTGACTCCACTTGGTGCTGAGGTTTGGAAACAGGCTAGGAAAAGAGAGCAAAGGCCGGATGTGAGTGCAGCATCAGTTCTGTGCCAGTTTGGGGAGAAACACGCAACTCCTTGAGACTAGCTTTGGGTCTCATGGGAGTTGGCAGAATGCTCCTGATTGCACTCTGAGGATACTGTAGATACTGCTACTGATCCGTGGGCAAGCCCCAAACCATGAAGTATCTTCTGGGGCATAGATGGCCCCAAGATGTGGAGAGAGCTGGGCAGACAAGACAACCATTTAGAGTCTACCAAATATACTCTTCCAGCCAATCCACCAGGCTCATATTCCAAACTAATCTTCAGGATGAGAAGTTTGCTCCAAGCCAGGCTGCATTATAGGAAAGAAAACGGACTCTCATTGTTTGGGAGGGTGGGGGGGGGGAGGGTCTATTTAGTGCAAGTCAGAGGGTTTAATGCTATGCAAACATGCACATAACCACCCCTCAACTATGTATAGACACATTAATCTTTTCAATTCATACCAACTGGATCTGTGGCCACCACTGATGGGCTCTAGCAGCAGAAGAGAAAACCATCAGCCAAATATGTTAGAAGCCTCCCATTCCCTCCTTATCTATACAAACAGTAATGGGAAGAAGAAATAGAGGATGGAAAAGCAAAAAGGAGAAAAGACTGTCTCTAGCCTCATCCTGGGGCTAAAAGCCATTAAGGAAGTTTGAGGGGAAGAAATGTTTGCCTTTAGGAGAATAGCGAAAGTTGCTTTGTATGGGGCTTGATTCTCTCATTCACTTGCCTTTGCTTTAGGAAAGCTGAATTGAGACTATTAGTTCCAGAGTAGCAGGCTGGTGACCACAAGGGAGAAGGTGCAAAGGCTGCAGAATGATGGTCCTTGAAGTCCAGAGGATCACTACAGTACCCTTTTTGCATTAATTTCTTTTCTTTTTTTTTTTTTCTATTTTCCATTTCCTGTCCTTATATTTCCCTCTCATCAACTGTGGGTGTCCCCCAAGGCTCTGTCCTAGGTGCTCTTCCCTTTTCTCTCTCACTTGATGACTCCATCAGCTTCTGTGGGTTTAATTAGTATCTCGAGACAGATGATTTCCAGATCTCTATATTCAGTTCTAGTCTCTTCTCCTGAGCTTTAACTCTGCCATGCCTGTTGTTAAATTGAATGACCCAGAGATATCTCAAACTCAACATAACCAAGTCAGAACTCATTATCTTCCTTCCTCCCCCCACAAAAATCCCCATTCTACCAAGCCTCCCTATCTCAGTCAAGGGCACTGGCACTATCTCTAGGTATGCATCATCCTCAACTCTTGCCTCTCATGCATCCCACAAATTCAATCACTGGACAAATTCTTTAATCTCCACAGCATCCCTCATGAACACCCCTTCTCTCCAATCACACAGCCTAGAACTTTTATTCAGGCACTTACCACCTCTTGCTTGGTCTATTGGAATGTCCCCTAATCATTCTCACTATCCCTGACTCTCCCCACTCCAATCGATCTTCCACTCAACTTTTTTTTTTTTAAAGCAATTGGGGTTAAGTAACTTGCTCAAGGTTACACGGCTAGTCATTATTTATGCGTGGGTGCTCATTTTCTGAGGCCAGATCTGATCTCGGGTCATCCCAACTCCGAGGCCGGCGCTCTTACTCACTGCGCCACCTAGCCACCCCTTTAGGGCAATTGGGCTTAAGTAACTTGCCCAAGGTTACACGGCTAGGTTTTTGTTTGTGTGGATTAAGTGTCTGAGGCCGGCTCCGAACTCAGGTCCTTCTGACTCCAGGGCCGGCACTCTATTCACTGCGCCACCTAGCCGCCCCTTCCACTCAACTTTCAAGGGTTTTTTTTTTTTTTTCAAGTACAAATCCGATAGTATCACTCCTCCCAACCCCCAACATATCCACGCATCCACCCCAACTCAATGAATTGCACTGGTGCCCTATTACTTCCAGGATCAAACGTAAACACTTTTGTATGTCTTTTTTAAGCTCTTCACTACCTGGCCCCATCTTACCCTCAAAGGCTATTTGCATTCTACTCTCCTCCACTCCATCTCCTCTTTCTGTGTCTTTGCCTTAACTGTCGTCCACGACCTAGAACACTCTCCTTTCTCACCCCTGTCTCAGAATCCTGAGAGTCTTAGAATTAAGAGTCAGTTCAAGAAGGTCACTCAGAAGACCTTCCAGGTCCCATAATCCTACCAGTGTCTTCTCTTGGATCTGATTTGTATGTGTTAGAATGTAATTTCCTTCAGGGCAAGAACTCTTGTGTTTTTGTCTTTTTTATGCCCTGCTCCTAGCACAGTGTGCTGCACACAGTAGACACTTAATAAATGGATTTTAGCTGAATTATTGATCACCAGAGAAGGCTTTTCAGAGAGGAAAAGATCTGAGGTAAAGAAGTACTTGATTTGATGTTGGAAGTCCTGGCTATGTTACTTGTATGACCATGGCTAGGTCACTTCATATCTCTATGCCTCCATTCCCATAAGCTGTAAAAAAAGGATAATGTTTAGATAATATATAAGGTCTCTTCCAGCTCTAAATCTTATATGAATATGATTCCTTGAATTGTTCTAAACCAGAACTTGGAGCTTTCATGAGGAAGTTTGAGAAGAGAGCTTTTCCATTCTCATTTTGGCTTCAGAATACAGAGAGAGAGGTGTGTGGAGTGGGTTAGAGAATGATCCTTCATCCTTCATTGCTTCTACAAGCGCCTTTATAGTTCCTATATAGCCTTTTTCTCCAGACCTTGCATAGAGGAGGAGCTTATGAAATGTTAGTAGAAAAAAATAGACGGCAGATCATATCTTGGATTGAACCAAAGTAACATTAGCAGAGAAGAAAGAATGCCTCAAGACAAGAAAATAGACACACACTATGTTCTTGGACTATGCTATATTCTGGGAAAACAAGGAAAGTAAAAGATAGTCTCTGCTCTCAAAGAGCTCACGATCTAAACAGGAGACATGTAAATAACTATATACAAACAAGATACAGACATGATAAATTTTGGGGGGGAGCAGGGCAATTAGGGTTGAGTGACTTGCCCAAGGTCACAAGGCTAGTTTTTGTGTTACGTGTCTGAGGGTGGATTTGAACTTAGGTCCTCCTGACTCCAGGGCTGGTGCTCTATTCACTGCGTCACCTAGATGCCCCCAGGATAAATTTCCGATGACCAACAGAGGAAATCTCAATCAAATGTTAAATCAGTGGGATCTGTTTCAAATCTGAACTCTAATGACTTTGGGCACATCATGTTAGTATCTCTGGACTCAATTTCCTTATTTCTGAAAAAAGATAGTTGGGGGTGGCTAGGTGGCACAGTGAATAGAGCACTGGTCCTGGAGTCAGGAGGACCTGAGTCCAAATCCAGCTTCAGACACAACACTAAACTAGGCCTTGTGACCTTGGGCAAGTCATTTAACCCCAATTGCCCTACCTTCCCTCCTCCAAAAAGCAACAAAACAAAACAAAACAAAAAGCAAAGAGAGTTCGATTACTATATGACCTCTTGGGCCCCTTCCATCTCTTAACTTCATGAGCCTGAAGAGCAGAAGGGCTTAGCCTCACCTTTCACCTAAGACACTGTTGGAAGGACCTGTGAGTTTTAGCCTTGAGGTTTGAGCTTTCCCCATACATCACCCAATTACTCAGATGAAGGGTTGTGGATCCCCTCTAGCCAAAATCGACCCTGAATGTCACACTACCCTAGAGTTGACTGATTACTTTAGACAGATACATCTACACAGACTTTAGAACATCTTCCCCCACTGAAACACTGCTGAAAAATCCTCTTCCCTCCTCCCTTTCTTGTTGCTAGCCAAATGGTTTAATATTTCCAGAGTCTAAAAAAGCTGCCAGAGAGAAATGAAAGCAAAAGAGAAAAAGAAATGCTCTCTACCAAGGTCTCCATGGGATAGGTAGGTGGGTGGCAATGTCTGACTCCAGGTCAGGGGCACAATTCTCTCTGTGCTGCTCTTGGTTCAAGAGGCTTCGCTGACTGAATCTTAAGTGTCTTCCACCAGCCACTACTTTTGTTCTTGAAGATGAATCATGGTGAAGTGAATAGAAAGCTGGCCTTGGGGTCAGGAAGTTTTAGATTCAAATCTTGCTTGATAGTTCCTAGCTATGAGAGCAGGGCAATTTCCTTATTTCAAAGCTAGGTCTTATAATGATGACAATTGACATTTCTATCTTATTCTCTAGTTTGCAAAATGTTTTGCATGCATTATTTTTTAGAAGCCCAGAAGAGTCCATGAAATTGAAGAAAACAATAAAATTCAATTTTATTCTTTTCCTGCTAGTGCCTAGAATGTAGTGAACAAAGGTATTGTAGCATGATTGATTTAAATAAGATCAACTGGTTTAATTTTTACAAGCAGGGAAACTGAGACAAAGTATGGTGCCCTTATTCTACAGCCTAGAAATCTCTGCTATATATAACTTAAGGAACTGAAGTTCATAGAGGTTAGTCCAGTGTGGTACAGGGTGATATTGAATAATAAAAAATAAAGTTTCTCAGTACTGAGTCGTCCCTTTCAGCTTTTGGAGTGAAAGTGGCCACATAGGGGGAAGAGGTTGCCAATAATCACATAGTTACATACAACTATTTAGGGTGACCAAACATGAGAAGGCATGCGTAGGCTATCAGAAAGTGGAGCTTCCGGGGCAGCTAGGTGGTGCGGTGAATAGAGTACTGACTGTGGAGTCAGGAGGACCTGAGTTCAGATTGAGCCTCAGCCACTTAACACAAAACTAGGCATGTGACCTTGGGCAAGTCACTTGACCCCAATTGCCCTACCTTCCCCCTCAAAAAAAAAAAGGCAAAAAGAGGGTGGAGTATTGCATCCATGGAGGACATCCTCACATGGAAATCACAAATCCATTAGAACACAACAACTCTAGGGGGTATTGTTATGCCCATTTTCCAGATGAAGAAACTGAGGTTTCAGAGTGCTGAAGGATCTTGCCCATAGTCACATCACTGGCAATTGTCAGAGGCAAGATTCAAACCCAGGTCTTCCTGACTTTCCAGAGTTAGCATTCTATTGATAGTGCAAAGCTGAATGAAAAGTGTCCACTTTGATAACTATCGAAGTTCTTGAAGGCTTTAATAAAACTGAGCTAAGACTTTGGGGGCATCCAGCAATTTGCCAACCACCACCATCATCATCATCACCACCACCATCTTTCCTATTTTTTCATAGATTCATAAATTAAGAATTAGAAGACACCTCAGAGGCCATTTTATTCTTTCTTCCTCAATTTAAAAATGGGGAAACCGAGGCCTGGGAAGTTGAAGTGATTTGCCCCGGATCACAAAGGGAGTCATAGTCAGAGGAAGGATCTGAACGGAGGTTCTCTGAGTTCACAGCCAGGAATCTTTTCTCTGAAACCCTTTGGTGTATGGGGGGTAGAAGGGGAAGGGGAGGGGGAAGGGGAAGGGAACAGAGAGGGGGGAGGAGAGAGGGATTTCCTGCCCCCACCCCCATGCCCTTTCCACCTGCTCTTTCTCTCTATGAACCCCGAGGAGGAACGCATCCCCTTGCCTCTGGATCCCAGGCTCCCACAAAATCCTTACGCTGGGCCACTGTGCCCTAATAAAGACGTGTATCGTTTTAACCGTGAAATCAAGTGCTTAAGTCGGCCAGGCTTGTCCCCTGCGCTCGGCCGGCCGCTAGCCAGCTTCATTTAGCAGGCCAGTGGTGGTAAGAAGGGGGAAAAAAATGCATTAATTTTTATTAACAGGGAGAGCCATTTATTCCCTGTGACAATATTTGACTTGTCGAAATGATTTTCACCTCTGCCACGAGGTGCGCGCTCCCCACATACATCACCCGATTACTCTGAGAGCGGCCAGTGCTGCAGTCATTAGCCAGTGAATTAACGACAATCCCCAGCGCTATTAATCACCCTGCCAGGAGCCGCAGCGGCGGCGGCTGACCCGAGCGCGGCCCGGCTCGGCCCGGCCCGTCCCGGCCGGCCGGCCGGCCGGTGCAGCGCAGCCTGGGGCTGAGGATCGGGGAGGGAGGTTCAGGCAACCATCCCCCCACCCTTCTTATTTTAAAGATGGTCAGGAAGGGAGGGTGGCAAGAGGGAAGAAGGGATCAGAAGAAAGGGAGACAGAAACAGAAAGGAGAGAGAGAGAGAGAGAGAGAGAGACAGAGAGACAGAGAGACAGACAGAGAGACAGACAGACAGACAGAGACAGAGACACAGAGAGACAGAGACACAGACAGAGACAGAGAGACAGAGAGAGAGACAGAGAGAGAGAGAGATTCTGAGAAGGAGGGGGGAGGACAGAGAGACAAAGACAGAAAAGGACACAGAGAGAGGGAAGGAGAGATACACATAGAGACAGAAGAAAAATAAAGGGGAAAAGGGATGAAAGGAAGAAGGTAGAAAGAAGAGAAAAAAGAACAGAGGAAAGAGAGAGAAAGGAGACAGAAGAGAGTAATGGAAAAGAGATGGAAGAAAGGATAAGTAAAGAAGAGGGAATGAAAACAAAAAAGGGAATGGAGATAGATGAAAGAAAGAGAGGAGAGGGAGAAGTGGAGAAGAGATAGAAGGAGGGAGAGAGAAGATGATAGAAAGAAGAAGAGAGAAGGGAAGGAAAGGAGAAAAAGAAACAAAGAAGCGAAAACAGGGGAGAAGGAAGGGCAGGAGAGAAGAGAAGAGAGTTTCCCTCTTTATCTTTATTCCCCTGCTTTATCCTTCTAGTCCCTCAAGATCCCCCATTCTTCACTTTTAAAACTGGACCAGAAACCATTAACCATTCAAAGGACCAGTAAACTACTTTGTGGATTATTCTTTGTGCTAAGGGAAGAGACTCTTTACATCAGAGTGATTGACAGGGCCAACTCTTCCTTTCAAGGCCCACAAACATAAGCCACATTTTCTTGTGCCCCTCCTTCCCCTGATGTGTTTTCAGCTCATTCCCAGTCTGGAGACCTAGCTAGCACATCTTTGAAAGAAGGACTGGCCTGATGCGATGGGCCACTGACCTGGGGGATGCAGATGAGATAATATTGTCCTTTCTTGGGCTCAGAGGTTCATTCAAACTCTACACATGTAGGCTTCCAACCACTTGGATATATAATATTATGTATGCATGTATGTATATATACACATGTGTGGTATATGTATATATGTGTATATACATATATGTGTATACGCATATTATGTGTGTATATACAGACAGATATACACACATACATATATGTAATATTGAATAACACCATGGGTACAGATGACATACTGACATGTTCATTTGCTTGACATATTTGGTGTATTTTGCTTGACATATTTTAACTCTTTGCTGGCATCTTTTCCTTTCTCACACATATTAAACCCGTGGTCAACTTGAGGAAATGGGAGAAGTAGAGGTTTGGGAAGACAGTTTAATGCAGGGTAAAAGAGGTCAGTAAGGGGGTGAGGGTGGGAGGTGTCATGTACATGTGAAGAAACTCAGCTCGTTTTCTTCTCCCTCTGGCATTCTTTCCAATTTTCTGGGCCAATGGAAATGTCCTCATTTTGCTAATTAGTGACTGATTTACAAGTTACTCTACTCCTGCCTCTTCTTTCTTCCATTCAGGTAGGAAAAGGCACTTACCATGACTGCCTGGTACTGGGGGCTCCTTATTCTCAGCAAAAGGAAAGATATCATTGTCATCAATCTGAGTACCAATTTTACCAAAGGGAGGTAGAGAAGGATGCTAAAGGGGGGAGGAGGGGATATGCCACTTTCGTGGGTTTTCTTGCTGCTTACAAGACTTTCTGTATTGCTAGCCTTGATAGAACAGCTTGGCATGTCAGTGGAAAGAATTCTGGCTTTGGAAATGGTTTCAAATCTCATCTCTGCTGGCTAATACCTGTGTGACCTTGACCAAGTTACTTGACAACTCTGTACCCCTAGTTTCCTTATCTGTAAAAGAAGGGGATTGGACTATATTACTTCCTAGTGTCCCTTCCAAGTTTAAATCTCTGATATATGAAAAACTTTTCTGATGCTAAATAGCTTTATCTCCTCTTGTTTTGGGCTCCTTGAAACTGGTGCCTTCCTCATTCGTTCCAAAGCTGGCCCAAACCACATTGGTTTTAAGATCAGTCTCAAAGTCTCGGGAAGACTGATTTCCCAGAGTGTTAGCAGTCGCTTTGGGCTTGGGCCATTACTGGGGAAACCACGTAAATGTTCGAGGCAATGGTTGGGATTTAGATGTACCCCAATGTTGGGATGCCTTTCAGAAACTTCTTGGAGCCAAAGGATGATCTTGGATCTTCACGGTGGGGTCAGAATTCCCAAGAGAGGCAGAGTTTCTCTGCAGAATGTCATGCCTGTCTCTTTCTGTCTTGTCAAAATGTAAGCCTCCCAAAAGAGAGGAAGGGGATTCTCCTAACATTTAGAGTTCTTCGGGCTCTGGTTTAAAACACACACACACACACACACACACACACACACACACACACACACACACACACACACACACCACCAACAACAAAAAGCAAACCAGCACTTCTTCAAACATGGCTTAGGACAAAATTCCATTTGAATTTCCTTCCCAGGAAAAGTTGGTTGATTCTCTCCAGCTGCTAGTACTTTCCCCTACCCCCCAAATTACCTCCCTTTATTTCACATGTATCTTGTATGTACTTATATATTTTCTTCCATACCCCTACCCCAGTAACTATAGAATATAAGCATGGTGAGGGCAGAAATGATTGGGTGTTTCTCTTTGCATTCCCATCACATTGTCTAGCACATAATTTGCTGCTGCTGTTGTTGTTCTATTGTGTCTGATTCTCTGTGACCCCAGTTAGGGTTTTCTTGGCAAAGATACTGGAGTGGTTGGACCATTTCCTTCTGGATCTCATTTGACAGATGAGAAAACTGAGGCAAACAGGATGACGTGACTTGCTCGGGGTCACACAGCTAGGAAGTGTCTCAGGATGGATTTGAACTCATGAAGATGAGTCTTCCTGACTCCAGGGCTGGAGTCCTATCACTGCACCACCCAGCTGTCCCAGCACATAATTAGCATTTAATAAATGGCTATTGATTAACTGATTGATCCAGTGGGGGTATCCTGGAAAGCACTGACCTGGCCTAGAGTAATTAGCATTGACCCCATTTCTTTGTGTTTACTTTGTATGTATTTTGGCTTTGTTTTTATTATTTTTAACTGGTGCCCACTAGTCAAGCTCATTGACAACCAACATTGTTCCATCCTTTGTGCTTTGCTTCCCAAGAACCTAGAACTGAACTAATTCAGTAATCAGGAGATGTAGAGGGAGCCTGATACAGTAGAAAGAAGAGAGATTCTGGAGGCAGAGCATATAGATTCAAATCTTAGGCTTACTAACAGTATGACCTTGGGAAAGTCAATGAACCTCCACAGGCTTCAGCTGGAGCAGCTAGATGCTGAAGTGGATAGAGCACTGGCCCTGAAATCAGGAGGACCTGAGTTCAAATCCTGACTTCAGACACTTAATAGTTCCCAAATGGGAACATGGAGGATCTGAAATGACTCCACAGCAACAAGACTTCAGTTTGCTCAACCACAAATGGGGTGAGAGATTTGACAGTGATGGCTTTGAAGGCCCCTACTAGCTTGATATCTATGATTCTAGACCCCCACATGAGCAGCTAGATGGAATAGTGGGTCATAAGATCATAGATGTAGAGCAAGAAGGAACCTTGGGGAAAATCAAGTCCCATCCTCTCATTTTAAAAGAAGAGGAAACTAAGTAAAGGATGGTCACATGACTATTAAATGAATGAGATAGGATTTGAATCCAAGCCTCCCCTCTACACCATGTTGCTTCTCAGGGATAAAGAACTGCTCTGTCCCTCAGCTACCTCATCTGTAAAATGGGGCAATAATGACACCTACCTCGAAGGGTTGTTGTAAGAATCAAATGAGAAAATATTTTAAGGCACTTTGAAAACCTTTGAATCTTCACAACAGCCATATATAAACAAGGGCACTGTAAGGCAGGGAGATTGAATGGTTTGGCCACAGAGGCCATACGTGGTGGAGCTGGGATTCGAACTGTGGACCTCTGACTTTGAATGGGCTCTTCCACGTCCTCAAATCATTTTGCATACATGTATCTGTTTATATGTTCGTAACGTCCGGTGGAATAGCCCCCCTTGGGGACAGGATCTGTTTTTCATTTGAGCTGTCATAGCAGTAAGCGGCATAGGATTTGTTTTTGTTGTATATAGTAGGTGACTAATAAATGTTTGTTGAATTGGATTGAACTGGAAAAGTACCAAACATAAAGTTAGCTGCTTTTTGTATTATTCCCTACCATACACAGCATAGCATAGCACTCAATAAATAACAGCTCATTTAATTGTTTCCAAAAGAAATCTGAAAACTTGAATTTGTGTCAGATAAAGGAGAACTATGGGTAGAATTCAGGGAGAAAGGGAGACTATTCATTGCAAGTCCATTTGGCTCTAGATGGTTCACTTTAAACACGCCTGACACCACAGGAAGATGGAAATGGGATACATCTGTGACTTGGGACACATGGTAAATTGGGAAAAATTATCCTCCTCTCCCACCCAAAATGTTTTTATTTTCTTCTTCCTTTTGAAAAAGGTCTCAAACATATCTTTCTTGAAACAGGGGTTAGGAAGAATTTGTATGCTGAGGAAGAGGCAGAAATGACTGCCTTTAGGGTTAGCACTAATTGCTAAGTCAAGAGAGATGCCAGTCTCCCCATAAAAAAAAAAAACAGTCCATGTCAGAGGAATGTTAAAGCATGAAGGTAAATGTAGCTAGGAAGTACAGAGGATAGAATGGACAGGAATCTGGGCCTGGAGACCAGAAGAGCTGAGTTCAAATCCAGCTTCAGACACTTGATAGCTGTGTGACCTTGGGCAAATGGTTTAACCTCTGCTGTACTCAGTTTCCTTAATTGTAAAGCAGGGATAATATTAGCATCTATGTCCTAGGGTTGTTGTGAAGACCATATGAGATATTTGAGAAATGTTTAGTACAGTGCCTGGTACATAACAGTCAATTAGTCAGTCAATAAATGTGCATTAAGTGCTTACAATGGCATATAAATGCTAACTTAACTATTACTGTTCTAGCTGGATCTATACTATGCGCCACATTCCCAAGTTTACCCCCTTTTAAATGGGTCTTTGTTCAATTGGATAAGCATCTATTAAGCATCTACTAAATACAAGGTAAAAGGCAACATGGAATGATGGAGAGAGAAGCCAGCCTCTGATTCAAAAAGACCTGAGTCGAACCTCTCCCATGTACTGTACCTAGCCAAGTAATTCCATATCTCAACCTCCAGACAACCTTCCGAGACTATAAGGTGTAGAGTAGTTGCTGTTATGCAGTAGATTAGTTCTTTGCCAAGAAAACCTCAAATGGCATCACAAAGAGTTGGAGATGACTGAAATGTCTGGACAACAACAACAAAATTAGATTATTGGTAGGAGTTTCCTGACCCAGATTTTTTATAACAATGAAATCGCTGGTCCAGACCCAACAAACAACAAAATCCAGACCAAAGGTGGGCCAGGCACTAGGACTGCAAAGATGAGAAGTCAGGTTGTGCAGTTTACAGAGACCTTGCCTCAAAGCCAGGAAGATTTGGGGCCATGTCCTAATTCTGATCAATTTTGTATGGAGGAAGTTTCTTCTTCCTGGAGTATTGTAGATGAATGAAATCATAGGTCTAGTGCCTATCTCCCGGCAGGGATCCCCAAGGGAGAGCAGTGACTTGATATGTACAGACTTACACAAAACAAAACAATGTTATTTCGATAAAGAGAATGAATTACTAGGTACAAAGATCGAGAAAGGTCTCATGTCGGAGGTAGTGCTTCAGCTGTGCCTTTAAAGAAATTTAGGAATTTCTGCAAGGCAGAGGTGAGGAAAGTGTGCTTGCCAGACATGGACAAAGGCACAGAGGTGGGAGGTCACCAGTGACCAACAGGCAGCAGACAAGTTGCAAAAAGAGAATTTCTTCCATTAGTCCAGTACTCCACTACCATTACTACCCCCACTCCCTGGATTATGTCAGTTAAAGAAGCCCTTCCATTTCAGGAGAAAATGTAAAGCTGTCAGCGACCTCATTTCTCTGCAGGTCCCTTTGCTTGACCGTACCTCTCCAAGCTACCCAGCTGCCCACAACACTTAGCCAGCAATTTCTCATCCTTCAGATCCACTGCCTCCAAGCACTCTTAGCAGAAACACACATCAAAAAAAGTTTTCTGTCCAATCAGCAACAACTCCCCATCACTTATGGGATTAAGTGTTTGCAAAACCAAGGCTGACTTGTAGGTTTCCAATTTTAGGAAAGCCTCACTCATATAAGCATGGTGCTCAAAAACCCCGATGCCCACAACCTGCCCAAGCCTTCAACCTGTCCCCTGGCCCATGAGAAAACAGTGACAGCCATCCTTTTGGCATGGAAGGGGCCCCCTTGACACCAACCAGGTTTCCAAAAATTAGAATGAAAAAGACAAAACGCTTTAGATGAAAAACTTGGTCCTCTCAGATTGCCTATTACACTGTTCACCAACTCTCGGACAACCTAAAATTATTTTAAATCACTTTTCAAACCTTAGAAAACCACTAAAACGGAATGATTTCCTCTGTTTATTATACATTATACTTAAGCTGTTGGCCAGATCTCTAAGTGGGATATAATTCATAGGTCGGCCTGTGTGAGTCAGCTGAGCACTGAGCTGAAAGCAAACTTCAGGGTAACCTGTATGAGCACCATGAATGAGAAGAGAAAGGACTGGCTAGAAAGCCCTATGTGCCTAGGCTCACCCCTCTCCTCCCTGTTGGCTTCCTCTATGGGACTACGTAAGGGACTGATTTTTTCCAAGCGTACTGAAGCCAAGAGGATGTGGGGCCAGCAGTTTAATGCTAAAGTTATTACTAAGAGGGAGAAAGGAAAGTAATCTCCCCAAGGTCAGACAACCAGTGCAGAAGAGTCCATCTCTAAGACTCAGATCTCCTGACTGGTGTATGCTTAGAGGAAACTGACAAGGTTGATGCAGGAAATTGGAAGACCAATGAGGTTCTATTGAAGAACTAGGTTTATTAGACTGAAAAAGAGAAGTGTTTTATAGGCATTGTCTCCCAGCAGCTAAAAGGGACCTGGAGTCAAGAAGAGGTGAATTCAAATTTGACTTCAGACATTTGCTAACTGTGTGACCCTGGGCAAATCACGTCACCCTATTTGCGTCAGTTTCCTCTTCTATAAAATGAGCTGGAGGAGGAAATGACAAACCACTTCAGTATCTTTGCCAAGAAAATCCCAAATTGAGTCACAAAATTTTGGATACAACTGAAACAATTAACAACAACAAAACACCGCTTCTCATTTGATGCTCTCAATTACCTTGTGAAGTAAGTGCCAAAGTTACCTTCAGTTTTACAGATGAGGAAACTGAAATTCCAAAGGTTTAAACAATTGCCTAGGATCACATACAATAGTACCTACCTCACAAAGTAATTGTGAAAATTGATTGAGATGACTTATAAAGCACTTTGCAAACCTCAAAATTGTAGATAAATATTCCCTTTTATTATTGCTATTATGGTTGTTGGACCTTAATTTTCAAAGGTAGGCATATGAAGCAAGAGTCAAACCCAAGTCTCATAGTGGTTAGAGGGGCTTGGAGTCAGGAAGAATCAGGTTCAAATTTTTCTACAGTCACTTATCAAACTATGACCCTGGGGAAGTCACTAATTTCTCTTAGACTCAGTTTTCTCATCTGTAAAATGAGAGGGTTAGACTTTATTATCTTTACATTTTCTTCTAGCTCTAATTCTTTGATCCTGTGACTCAAGAACTCTATACTAGAACTACCTTCATTCTTCTATCCTTAAAGGGAAGAAAGAACTGGAAGCAGTAGGTAGGAGCTGCAGAGTAGCAGATTAAAGGGCTCTAAATCATTAGGGGGAAAAATCCTAACAATTGGAGATGTCATGAAGTGGAGTAAGTTACTTTTGGAAGGAATAGGTTCCCTTTTGATAGAGTTCTTAAGGTCTTCAAGAACTAGACTATTGTCAACCGATGAGACTCTGTAGAAGGAAATGTTGGTTAGGTTTGGGGTGGGCTAGGTAGCCTCTGGGGTCTCTCCCATCTCAGAGGTTCTCTAAGACATGGTCATTTCTATATAAGAAAAGATGATGGAGAATTCCCCCATTAACAGGTTATTCTGACCAACCTAGACAGAAATACGATCGCTCTGGGCAGAGGATGGCTGAATCCCCAGGGAAATTTCCATAATGCAGTCAGAGCCAATTGGTATTTTTCACCAAGAATAATGATCATCAAACCTCCAGGGCCTGGAGATGATGTAAGCCTCCAACAGTAACTCAATCAGGCCTTGAGGAAGCTGAGGCAGGGCACCCATCCAATAACCCAGGCTCACAATCTCGGGTCATTCTTGACTCTTCCTTCTCTCTCGTTAGTGGCCAACCAGTTGCCGAGGATTGTCGACTTCAACATCCATAACAGCCTTCGCATGCATCTCCATTTGTCCACTCATATAGCTGCCACCCTAGTTCAGAATCTCATCATTTCTAATCTCTGATACCATCAAAGCATTATGTGAGTTAACATTTAGAAATTGCTTTATAAGCCTTCAAGGACTATATAAATGCATGTTATGGTTGGTCTCCTGGCTCCCAGTCTCTCTTGGCTCCAATCCATCTTTCATCCAGCTGTCAAACTGATATTCCTAAAACCCAGATTTGATCTCGACACTCCTCTATTCAAAAATCTTCAGTGGGTAAAGTTCAAAATCCTCAACCTCAAATTTAAGACCTTCAAAAATCTGGCTCTCGGGGCAACTAGGTGGTGCAGTGAGTAGAGCACCTGCCTTGGAGTCAGGAGGACCTGAGTTCAAATCTGGCCTCAGACACTTAACACAAAAACTAGCCATCTGACCTCGGGCAAGTCACTTAACCCCAACTGCCCTCCAAAAAAAACCAAAACAAAACAAAAACAATCTGGCTCTCAACTGCCTTTCCAGACTTATTTCTTATTGTTCTGCTTTATACCTTTTCCATTACAGCCTAAAATGGTCTACAAGTGGTTCTTCTTCTGGCTTCCATGACTTTATTGAGTTGGTCCTTCATTCTAGAATGTATTTAATCCTCACCTTTGTCTTGTAGAATCCCTAGCTTACTTCAAAGCTCAGCTGGATTAACATAAAGTCAGCTCTGATCATCACCTCCAGGACCACCACCCTCAGTTATATGTAATTCAGAATCAAATAAAAATGTAATCGGTAAATATTTAACAAAATAAATTTAAAAAACATAATATGACATACATAATGTTAATATGTGGTTCTTTGAAACTCAATATATAGTCAGGAGATATCCTTATATATGTCCTTGTCGCCCCAGTTCAATGTGAGTTTGACACCAATGCTTTATTACTACTACTTCTTGAAAATATTTCACATATTCTGGGTATTGATTTATATGTGGTTGTATCCTAGCTTACTACCCCCCCCCCCAAGAAAATGTAATCTCTTTGAGGACAGGGGTTGTTTCATTTTTATCTTTGTACCACCATGATTTAATACAGTGCTTTGTGCCATAATAAAAATTTCTCGAATTGACTGAACTGATTCCCAAGATCATGATTTTGAGTCCTTGAATCTTAATTGTTTCCCATTTAAACATTCTGATCTCCGATGCTGATCAAAACTTTTCTTCCCTTCTCTTTCAGCTGCGTGTTTAGTCACGTAAGGAGTGCTGAGTATGTTGATTTGGGAGTCGGGAAGACTCAAATTCAAATCCAGCCTCAGACATTTCTTAGCTGGATGGCCTTGGGCAAGTCACTTGAACTCTATTTGCTTCCATTTCCTCATCTGTAAAATGGGGAATAATATTAGCATGTATCTCTCAGGATTGCTGGGAGGATACAGTGAGTAATACTTGTATAGCACTTTGAAAACCTTGTAGCACCATACCAATATTCTATATTGTTATTGTTGTTATTATTATCAATCGAGGGGCAGGGACTATTTGTACTACTCCCTCTCTGTGCCGCATAAGGAAAGGAATAAAGATATGATTTCTTTAGTTTAAGTAACTCCTGGGTAAGGAAATTCTGTCTACCAGTGCAGCTGAGCCTCTGCTCTAGAATTGAGTTTTAGAGAATTGCCTTGGGAACAGAGAGTTTTATGATCTGCTCCTAGGATCACACAGTCAGGATATGGAAGCATGTGTCAGAGACCCAGGTCTTTCTGACATCCAGGCGGGTTTTCTAGCTACCAAACCATATTGCCTCTTAACTATCACCTAAGATGAATTAAAAAAAAAAAACAACAACCCTAGGTCAGTGGTTCCATATTAAGTGTTTCATGGTGACGATGAAGAAGACAAAAAAGAAGGTGGGAGAAAAGGGTATCTGAGTTAATTACCTTTGCATGTAAAGAGGGGGATAGGGGTCCCTGAAATGAGGGAAGGAGAATTCAGCCCAGAACCCTAGAATCCTAGAATCTCAGAGCTGGAGGAGACCTCCAAGGGAGTCCGGTCTCTACTTGAACAAGAATGCCTATTTGACCTCCCTTACCTCCTCTTTTAGCCTAGAGACTTCCGGTGAGAGAGAACCCAATCCTTCCCAAGAAAGGACAAAACCTTTCACTTTGGGGAAGTGCTAAAAACATCAGAAAGAAAGTTCCTGACATCCAGTCTAACTGTCTCTTCAAATTTTCTACCATTTTGTTTTCCAGGGTCCAGGAGAGCATGGGTAAGCCTCTGTCTTCCACATGAGGTCCCTTTAAACACTTGAAGACACATCATACCATCATCCTTTCTCTTTCCTCCAGGCTTCTCTCCTCCTGGCTAAATATCCCTCAAATTCTTCAAATGACCCTCACAATCTGAGTTCAAGGCCCCAAAATATCTTAAAACACTTAAGTGCTTGAAAAGTCATTCATGGTTCTTGGTAAATTCCATAAGTAATTCACCCAATCTTTGTATTTTTCTATATTTGAAAGCTGTTCTCTTCCTAGTTCAGGTTAGACACCTGTTTTTACTTTTTGGGAGCATTCCAACCCTGCTCTACAACCCTTCGTGGTGATTTATCCAGTACTCCCCTTCACCACCATAAAAAACAAAAAACAAAAAACAAAAAACCCCACAAAAACAAAACAAAAAATCTTTGCCCTGGGAAAAAAAGAGTCAACCAGCCCCCTCCTGTAAACTCAGAGAAAGGGAGGAAAGGGAGCGACTTGGGATGCTGAAACGCCACTGGAGTCCAGCCTTGAAAGGAACAAACAATATCTTTAAGAGCATTCAAATAAATCTGGGAAGCTGGAAGCTTCGGTGACAAATTGCTTTACGGGAGCTGAAAGGCTCGGCTGGGCAACTCTGAACACAATAGGGAAAGGTTCAGGAAGCGATTTTAGATTAAATTAATTGTTCCCATTTCTTTTGTTATCTGTTGTCGAGGCAGCCCAGGGTTGGCCTGCCAGTATTTCATAACCAAAAATCCATAGAAATCTCCACTGATATTGATATCTATACCCATACCCATACCTCTATCTCTAGCTTGGTTTTTATCATTATCTCTATCTTTACCTCTCTCTCTCTCTCTCTCTCTCTCTCTCTCTCTCTCTCTCTCTCTCTCCCTCCCTCTCTGTCTCTATCTCTACACATATACTTATACACATACACACAATCGTTGTGTAGATATACACATTTATCTTTACACGCACACTACATATACTTATACAATCCATATATCCACACATGTTGTTTATTACATGTGTGAGAACATAGAACACATCTACAAATGTAGGCTACAATTCTTCTCCCACACTTAAAAAATAAAAGTACGTGGTTCCTGCTTTGAGTTTTTCTTTTATTGCTAAATAAAATCCCTACACAGATGTCGGATATTTCAAGGAGGGGAAGATCTATTGACGATGCCTTCTTTGCCTGGGGCTTGGTGCGATGCAGAGCCCATCTTTCTTGACCTGATTATTTCCTGCAGTCAGACAAGCAGAGGGGACACTTGATTGTAGCCTCTCCCCGCCTCCCCATCCTTAGCTGGCAAGAAGCCTCACTTTGTCCGTTCCCTGCAGCCTGCATGGTAATGAGACAGTTTCTATGGAAATGAGCTTATAACTATTCATTTTCTTCCAATTCCCAATCCATCCACAAAGAGGTTCTCCAAATTGACCTCGATCTTTTATTATTGCCATTGTTGTGATTATCATGACTTTTATTTTCACCTCCCAACCACATCTCTTTACTCTTGAGCCCGACCTTGGGATGGGCTTGGAAAGAAAAAAGGGAGAAGTAGACCCCTTTTTGCTAAGATGTACAAAAAAGCAGGGAAACTTTTCCTTCAGAGTGTCAGTGACCAGCAAGCAAAGGACAGTGAGCAGACCAACGCTTGGGGCTTTTTCACATAAAATGAAATAAACTTTTAAATAACTGATTCCTAGGTATTTTCTTCTCCTATAGATCTGGGCAGTTCCGATGCTGGCCCCTGCTGATTTTTAAAACAATAAAATGGATTTTTTTTTAACTGCAGTTTGAGGAGGGGGTGAGTGGCTGGGTGGCAGAGCTATTTAGTGACTAACTAATCTCTGAAGAAAAAATGAAAAAATGAAGTTCCATCCCCCTTTTTTGCGGAGTTGTGTGAGGGAGAGGGCAAGGCAGGCTCCTAATGGGGGGAGGGCATTGCATATACAGTCGATCTTGGTTGAGGTGTTAGTTTGCTTAACTACCTTGGCTCACCTTTTTCTTGATTCCTAACTGGGTAGGGGAAAGAATGAGGTGAAGAAACAAAAGATAACAATAACAATTTCTTTTTAAAAAGAAAAAAAAAGATAAATCAGGGAATCTTGGCCTGATAACATGCTTGTTCAATACCTCACTAGAAACAACTCTTGGCTAATAGAGTCCACGTCTACCAGTGGTCTGCCAAAACCCAGCCTGCTCAATTGTGGGATCAACATTTTTCAGCTTTGTTGTGTCATTTCAGTCATATTCAACTCTTTGTGACCCCATTTGGGGTTTTCTTGGCAGAGATACTGGAGTGGCTTGCCATATCCTTCTTTGGCTCATTTTACAGATGAGGAAACTGAGGCCAACAGTCTCTGAGGCCAGATTTGAACTCAGGAAGATACACCACTTAACTGACCTGTTTTTCAGCTGCTATGTTGTTTATGAAGGTATGAAGTCAAAGGCTGAGATGGTTGGATGAGATGTTCTTAAGAAACTTTCTTAAGAAGGATTGAAATTTCAGAATCAAAGGACCAAGAAAAAAATTGTGTCATTTGGTGAGCTTAGTTCTAGTGTTGAAGGTTCTGGAATATTTAGTTCTCCCTCAGTCTTTTTTTACGCATATGCTCTGGTCTAGCTGCTTTTGACAAGAAGCCCTATTCTGTAATTTGTCTAAGTTGTTTGAACCCAGCTGTAGAACTTTACATTAATCATCATCGAATTTGATTTCCATTCATTTTAAGATTCTAGGCTTAAAGACTTAGAGTTGGAAGGGACATCCAAAGTCATCTAGTCCATCCCTCATCTTACAAATAAGGAAACTGAAGCCCAGTGAGGTGAAGAGGTTTGCCCCAAAATTACACAGAGCTGAGGTTTTAGTTTAAATCTGGTACCTCCTAGTTCTACACTCCTTCAATTGAATGAGGCTGTTTTTCTCTTTCCCAATATTTGAGACTTTTGAGACTTTTTTTGGATCCTGAATCTCTTATCCAATAGATTAGTTCTTCCAAAGTCCAAGCCTGAAGCACAATCTGACAATTTGAGGTCTATTGGTATAAATGAGGCAAAGTGCACTTTTATTTAGTGCTTGGAGAAACTAAATTGGCAAGGAGAGAATGGGGGAAGCCCTCCAGCTTTCTGCCTTTAAAGAGGTCAGCCTTTTATCAGGGCAGAGAAGGTTTGACCACACTCAATCTTCAAATCCATATCCAACTGGATAGTAAGTATATGTCCTTGCTGGAAACATGTAGGCTGCCATAACATATGAAGAGTGTGGACCCTGAATAGTGGGGATTTAGCCTGGAGAAGAGATGACTTAGGGTAATTATGAAAAATAAGAGGGACTAAATTCATTCTGTTTGGGTTTAGCTTCAGAGGTTAGAATCAGGAGTAATTTGGGGGAATTAAGGGGTAGGGAATTGCTAAGAGAAAACCTTAGAGTCAGTATATAAGGAAAAAAAACACTTCCTAATGAAGAAAGCTATCCTAAAGTGGAAGGGGTTTCTTTGGAAAATGCTAAGTTCCCCTATCTCAATGGACATCTTTCAGCAAAGGATGGATGACCACTTGTCAGGGATGGCTAGAGGGGATCAACCTTTTCCTTTTCCCCTTTTTACCGTCAACAATTTTTGCTGACCTCACATGATAGGAAATATGCTCTGTCATCCAGTGGCTGAGAAAATACATCACCAAATAAAAGTTGTTGCCAATTCAGAGAGGGATTGTGGAGTATTGGAAAGAACCCATCACCAGAAGTTGGGAGAGGTCAGGGTTTGAGGAATTCCTTGGACCCTTGGGGCAAGTAGGTGTCACAGTGGATAAGAGAACAAGACCTGGAGTCAGGAGGATTTGAGTTCAAATCTGATCTCAGACCTTTACTAGCTGCATGACCCTGGGCAAGTCAATTCACCTAGTTTGCCTCAGTTTCCTCATTTGTCAAATGAGCTGGAGAAGGAAATGGCAAACCGCTCCAGTATCTCTGCCAAGAAAACTCCAAATGGGGTCACAAAGAGTTGTACATAACTGAAACAATTGAACAACAACAAAGCGAATACTAGGTTTGTAACACGTGTAAAGTCAGTTGACTTAGCCTCAGTAATATCAACTATAAAATGGGAATCATTAGAATAGCAGTGTCTGCCTTGGAGGATTGTTCTGGGGACCAAGTGAGATAATTTACTAGAACATACCATCCAAAGAAATGTCAGTTATTTTTGTTGTCACTGTTGCAGAATTCATTATCATGCTTTTCAATAGGGTTCAGATAAAAGGTTAGGTCCTGGGACAAATCTCTATGAAATGACTTAGTGAAAAACCATTTATTATGTGCAAAACACTGCTAAACCCTGGGGATACAAAGAGAAAGCCAAGACAGTCCCTACTCTCAATCAACGAGTTGATCAGTCAAGGAGCATTTTTTAAGCACCTACTATGTGCCAGGTACTAAAGAGCTAAGTATAAAGAATGAAGCAATCCCTGTTTTGATGAGCTTATATTCTGATGGGAGAAATGACCCATACCTATAGATATATGTGGCATAATTATAAAGAAGTAAATGGAAAGGGGGTGGATAGGTGGCACAGTGAATAGAGCACTGGCCCTGGAGTCAGGAGGACCTTAGTTCAAATCCAGCCTCAGACACTTAACAGAAAAACTAACCGTGTGACCTTGGGCAAGTCACTTAACCCCAATTGCCCTCCAAAAAAAAAGAAGAAAAAGAAGTAAATGGAACATGGGGTAGTTTGAGAGGGAGAACTCTAGTGGTTGGGGAGGAGGGGGGAACCAGGGAAGACTTCCTAAAGAGGATGATGAAAGAGAAGGTGAAGGAAGGAAAAGAAGGACTCTGGGAAGCAGAGTTTGGAGAGAGTTCAGTGCCTTCCCGTTATGTGGGATAGAAGGCCAGTAAAAAGCGCATGGATATGGGAAATTGAATGTTGTCTGTGAGGAACAGGAGGTCTTTTTTGTTCTGTATTTAATATCCTGTGGCCTCTTTCACAAATAGATAAACTGACTTTTTTTTGCAGTTGACTAAGTTTTAGGATGTTAATTCATCATCTGTAGGTGCAATGAAAGTGTTATTATTCATACACAAGCATCATAATTGCTAGAATGATATATCAGCATCATAACCTTCCTAATTCAGACACGCTTTTAAAAGAACTTGCCTTTGGATGCAGCCAAATAAAAACCAAAATGACCATTTTTGATGAGTAAACTCCTAACGACTCCAGAGAGTTCACCTCAATCTAATAAGATAGCCCCATTTAAAAACCTGACACCTTTAAAGGTCTTGTTCTGCTTCTGAAATTTTCAATTCAAAAGATTTTCTCCTGAGAAAACCTCCTCCGCTGACCCTTTCTGACTTGTGCCCAAATCTCAGGCCCTAGTCCTCTCTCTACCCCTTTGTGAAGGCCCTAGACCCATGCCTCCTACTGAAACTCTCCAGGGCAGCATCTAAAGCCCCCAGATTGCCCACATATCCCTTCTTCTGCTGAAGAGAGATTCTGCAACCCACTGGGGAAAAGCACTGAACAGACTTTCTGACTTAGGGGCTTCATCCCCACATGCTTTTCCCATTACTCATGTTCCCCTGCTTGAGTTAAGCTCAAGCAGGCCTGGAACAACCTCATTAACATAAAACCACATGATAATAGGAAACAGAGCATTTTAATGGTTTATTTTCTTATTATCTTTTGATACATTTCATCCTCCTTCTCCCTCTTCTACTGTTGCTACTGGGCTCTCTCTCTGCAGTCCCTGTTTCCACATTGGCTTGGGCTAGAGGCTTTGTATGGCTGCAGATCAGGGCCCTTCACACTTTACCCTGTAGGTGTTTTCTCAGCTAGCTTCTCCCTTTCCACCCACCTCTTTGGAAATGGAGAAACTGGCTCTCGAAATCATTTAGAAAAAGAAAAATTAAGACAAAAAATAAATCAGTCTTTATCAAGCTGAAGGAGCCAGTTGAATCCTATTAAGATGAATCTGCTATCTGAGTCATAGCCTTCTTTGCAGTTTAAAAAATATGGATTTTTTTTCACTCAAAGAAAAAAATAATTTTTAAAAGGAAGCACTGAGACTTAATCGCTATGACTAACAATGAGTCAATGGCCCCAGGTGGGTATGAAAAAGTACGAGGAAGGAAAGAAGAGGGAGAGAGAGAGAGAGAGAGAGAGAGAGAGAGAGAGAGAGAAAGAGAGAGAGAGAGAAGGGGAGGGGTGGAGAGAGAGAGACAGAGAGCGACAGAGACAGAGCAAAAGACAGAGAGAGATGGAGAGAGATAAACAGAGAGAGAGGGAGAGAAAGAAAGAAAGAGAAAAAAGAGAGAGAAAGAGAGAAAAAGAAGGAAGGAAAGAAGAAAAGATAAAATAAAATCCTGGAACTTAATTTGAATGACTTATTTACTTATTTTCTTCAGAAAACAAGAGCACAGAGTAATAAATGGTCTAGTTATAAGCTATAGGTATAAGTCTAATTGTAAAACTTAGTTTAATAATAAAATTGTTACTAATAAATGATAACAATAAATTATTACTAATGCAGAAGGGGAAGAAAGGGAAAGGAAAGGGAATAAGCATTTATATAGAGCCTACTATGTGCCAGGTACTATGCTAAGGACTTTGCAAATATTACATTTAACACTCACAACAACTCTGGGAGGTAGGTACTGTTATTATCCCCATTTTACTGTTGAGGAAACTGAGATAAACAGAGGCTAAATGACTTGCCCAGGGTCATACAGCTGGCAAGTGTTTAGCTCTATCCACTAAGCAACCAAACTGCCTCTGCCTGGCCTTAATCATTGTTTGTAATTGATTTATCTCCACTTTGGATCTGCAGATCTGGCTGGTTTCAACTCCCAGGTTAAGTTTATCACCTCAAATCTCATCACCACAGTAATTCAAGCCTTGGTTGACAACACCTTTCTCGGCTCCCCTCCCTCTGATTGGCAGGCTGGAGGGTAGAGGAGCAAACTCCTCCCAATGCCTTCCTTTATAAAAGGCAGAAACTATACTTTCTGCTCACCAGACTTTGCATTTTTTGCTTTCCCTGATCTCAACTCCACAAAACAAGATGCCTCTATGCTGGATACCCCTTTACAATTCTCCCCCGACACTTCTTGCCCTCTCTCTTTGTTGTCTCCACCTTTAAGTTATAAATTCCTTGAAGTCAGAGACATTTTTTATTATTAATTGTATCCCCAGCGTTTAGAACAATGCCTGGCACACAGTAGGTACTTAGTAAATGTTTATTGGACTGGATTAGAAATGGTAGAAACCTATATGTGTATGTACATATACATATATACAGAGAGAGACAGAGAGAGGAGAGGGAGATAGAGACATAGAGAGAGAGATACATGTAAGGAATGATGGTGATTATTCCATGATTCATTATACTTATCAACAGGTAGCAAATAATCATTATTACAATAATAATAATTGCCATATGTAAATCTTTCTAAGGATTACAAAGTACTCTTTCTACACTATCTCATTTAACCCTCTTAGTAACCCTGTGATATAGGTACTGCAGATGAAGAAACTGCTCATCTGATTCGTTAATGACTTGCCCCAGAGCCCACAGCTAGTATCTGAGGTAGACTCTGAACTCTGAGACAATGATCCCTTTGGGTTGGGGCTGATAAAGGAGACAAAGAAGAGCTGGGCAATTGTCACATGAATCGTCTGGTGAGATACTCTCTAAGTAGGTACCAGGAACTACAAGTACTGGGATTTGCCAGTGTTATCTAACTCTTATAATTCCAAAGTCCTATCCAGAGAGACATCTTGTTCAATTTGGATTCTGCTTACTCAGTCATCAGAATCTTCATTTAGTGCTATCAAAACATGGCAACTTTGAAAGAAAAATATCTTTGTTCTTTAATAATATGTCACGTACATCAATCAGACCCAAACTTTCATTCCTGGCTGCTGGGTACATGCCCTCCAGAATCCTCCATCTGCTTCTGTTTTCATGAGGAATGGAAGCCAAAATCCACCACCCTACATAGACCTTCAGAGGACTCCCCCATATGGACCAACCTGGCCTCCAATCTGTGGGTTGGAGAATTGGGTTGAATATTTAATATATCCACACTGGAGCCTTACTATGATTCTCTACCACAGCATATAATTTCCTATAAAAGTAAGGTCCTTCTCAGAGGAGGGTATGGGAAATTTCACACAAGGACATGGTTCCTCTTATAACATGGTTCTGCAGCATGTGACTAGATTGTACTGTAGAGAGTAAGTATAGCTGACTAGATGTCAATAAAACAGGGTTCAAACCCTGGCACTACTACAATTCATGATGTGACCTTAGTCAAGGTTCTTTCTCTCTTGGGACTTCAATTGCAGCATCAGTAAAATGGGTGAGTTGGCCACCTAGATCATTTCCAGTTCTAAGATTCTATAAGACTGTTAATAGTTAATCTCAGAGGCAGTGCTTTTCCCCTGTCTCATTACCAAGGCAACATGGTGCATTGGATAGCATACTGGACTCAGAAAGTCCTGAATTCAAATTCATCCTTTGAATCCTACTAACTAGATGACCACAAGCAAATTAATTCACCTTTAAGCCTCATTTTCCTCATCTAATAAGAATGAAAATCTCCATAGTTCCTGACTTACAGGGTATCTGTGAGGTTCAAATGGATTTTGCAAACCTTAAGATCATATATATACATACATACATGCAGATAATGAATATATAAATGTAAAATCATATGTATATATGTATGTATATATATAAGCTATTATTAGTGGGAAAAGAATCAGAGGACCTGGGCTCAAATTCCATATCCAGCACCAATATGTGTATTTTGTGTATTTGTGTGTGTGTGTGTGTGTATGTATGTGTGGTTTATTTTTGGAGGGCAATTAGGGTTAAGTGATTTGCCCAAGCTCACATGGCTAGCAAGTATGTGTGTGTATTTGTGTTTATATCAACTTGAGCAAGTCACATCCCTGGGCTTTAGTTTCCTCATCTATAAAATAATGAAATCAAACTATATGGCCTCTGCATTCCCTCTAACTCTAGAGTTAGGATCCTATTATATCTCCCATGTCCCCAGCCAGGATTGTATATTTTGTACCAATTCCATGTTCCAATTAGTGTCAAGTCCCAAGGTTGTATGATATGGAGGTGAATGGATTCCATAATGGATGGCATATAAGATTTGGGGTCAGGGAGACTTGACTTCTAATCCTACCTTAAAAAATTTAGTAGTTGGGGTGGCTAGGTGGTGCAGTGAGTACAGCGCCGGCCATGGAGTCAGAAGGACCTGAGTTTGGATCCAGCCTCAGACACTTAATGCATGCACAAACAAAAAACCTAGCCGTGTGACCTTGGGCAAGTTACTTAACCCCAATTGCCCTCCAAAAAGCAAAAAAAAAAAAAAAATTAGTAGTTGCGTGACCTTGAGAAAAATAATTTAATTATCTTCATCAGCTCTGGTTTTCTCACCTTTAAAATGGGGATAATATAGTATCCTATGAAGATCAAACTTATGATGCCTTAAAAACACTTTGCCAGCCTCAAAGCCAACACTAGGACCTGGGCCCATAACTTCATCAGTATCAGTGCTAGCAAACTCCTTCCAATAATTTTTCTGAAACTTCTCATTTCCCAGTTTTCTAGAGCACTCAGAAGTTAACTGGTTTGCCTGGGGACACACAGACAGTTTATATCAGAGTGGGACTGAACCCAGGTCTTTCTGGCTTCAAGGACAGCTCTTTATCACTATACTTTGCTGACTCAAAATAATATATACATGTTAGCTCTTATTGTTTGTCCTATTTTTTAACAACCAGTTAATTCAAAGTCTGATGGGATCCCAAGGGCACTCACTCTGTTGCTTATTCTGATCCAGAGGCTGGGGCAGGTTGGAAATTGACCAAGGCAGTTGGCATTGGAACCAAGAATGCCTGGGTTTTCCCAAAGCTAGTAGAACCAGACAGAATAAAGTCAACCACTAGTATTCGTATGTGTCCTTAGCTGATTGTTTTGGGTGGTTGATGCATTAGTGGGCATAGGCTCCAACCTGTACTTGCTGCCAGGAGTTTTCTTTCACAGCCAGAAAATGATCATCTCTTCCCCACTGCCTCCTCAAAGGCTAGGTAAACTTTCTGGTTTGTTGACTATGTTTCCTGGGCTTGGCGGAGACCCATGTGGTCACCCAAAACTCCTGCAGAAGGCTATGGGAATAGGACTTCTCTGAATGGATCCAAACCAATATGGTCTGGATATCTCCTGAGGACAGATGTTTTCATTTTCCCCCCAAAATTTCCATTTTCTGCCAGGATAGACAATGCTACAGGTACATTATGTCCACTTAACTGCCATGTCCTTAATCACTTCCCAGAGAGAGAGACATATGCTTGAAGGCAGGGGTTCTTAACCTTGTTTTATGTGTCATGGAGCAACCCCTTTCTCAATCTAGTGAAATCTCTGGACCCCTTCTCAGAATCAAGCTTTTAAATGCCCTAACATAAATACATAGAATTAAAAAGGAAACTAATTATATTGAAATACATTTATCAAAATATTAAAGAAAATCAGAGACCCCCAGGTTAGGAAACCCTGCTCTATATGAAAAAAAAATACAAAAACAAAACAAAAATATTATAGATCTGGACTTTCGCTTCCACATAGTAGAAAGAAAGCTTGACCTGGAGTCTAGAAAGACTTGGGCTCAGATTGCACCTCCGAATCTTACTGGCTATGTGGCCATTATACAACTCTGATCTTCACTTTCCTCATTTGTAAAATGGAGATGGCAGTATTTCCAATGCCTAGATCAAAGGGTTGTTGTAAGGATCAAATGAGCTAATAGTATATGTATGTACATGTGCATACACACACATACACTCACACACACATATATATGTATAGTCCCACACACAAACTGTAACATGCACTGACTCTTGGGACACCCTGTTTGCATATGTATGTATACAAATATAGAGACAGAGACATAGACATAGACATAGGTATAGACATGGGCATGGGTAGATATAGATGTATACATGCATACATTTATAAATGTACACACATTTATAGCATTTTCTAACTTTGAAGCATCCTATAAATGACAGCTATCACCATCATTAGTACTATTATTGTTACCTAATTCTCATCAAGCTTGATTAATCTTATTAATTAATTACTCTTATTCTCATCTTTTTGGAAGAGATTCTAGTAGAGATAGTTCTAGATCAAGATGCTATCCTGATAATTTTCATTTTTTACTCTCTTTGAACAACTGCCTGCATAAAGAGAATAATTGCATTTATTCGCTGAAGACAGGAGCTTATCTTGTCTAAGTTCACGGAGCATCTTCTGTACAATTCTAAATAGCAGCCAAGGTGACAGGATGATGTGCTTGTCATCCTGTTCCCACATGACCTTGACCTCCTCTACTGGGTCTCTCTCTATTGGGAAAGCTTTTCATTCTATATAGCTCGGAGATATGAGTATCTGGCATGCCATCATACATTAAAAATATTTTCATTGCTGAGTATCATTTCAGACTTTTTTTATATGTTGGACTTTTTGCTGAACTTCTTTTCCCTCTCTTTTTATGCTTTGTAATAAAGGATGATTCTCTGGGAGAAGTGGAAAGGAGATATATTGGGAGATATAGGTGATAGGAAAACAAAATATATCAACATAATTTTTTAAAAATATTATTCTTAAATTTTTATGGATCAATGCTCAGATTTTGACGATATGATTGTCATTGCCATTACTATTTCATGTGTTAGGGACCCTGACTATGTTTTCTTTGGTATAGGGAATTCGGGGGTAAAACAAATCCCTTTACCAATACAGGCTGGTATTTTATAGCCTTTGAGAGTGGTCTAGAAAGTTGCTTAAAAAGAATTTTCCTTGGGAGTGTATCAGGTCACATTTGACCATAATGAAACGAGTGTTATGTAATGAAAAAAAAATACTATATAGATGTAATCATAAATATATGCCTGCATGTAGCAACCCCGAGTTTGTTGACCTTCTGGAAAAAATCCAAATCTTTAGGATAAAAGTATAAGGCTGTAGTCCTGTGTATAAGTCCCTTGGGTGAAGGTGGACTTGGGGACTGCCTCTTGGCAGCCCAAAATTTGTTTTCCTTCTGGGGAATTTCCACACCCATAGAGTAGTCCCATAAGGCTGGAGACCTACGTGGATCACAAGGTTGGAAAGAGAGTTGCTAGGATGTAAAAACTAACTTTTTTTAACAACCACCAATTCATTTTCCTTCCTGGGGGAATCCACACCCTCCTTGGAGAGCTAGTACTGTAAAGCTTATGTAAAGGTACCTGGGTTAAAAGGTGAGAATCTCAGGAAAGGAAAGGAGAATTCTATAAACTATTTATGGGCTGTTGTGAATCTTTCATTATTATAATATATGGAGAATATGTGGGTATATAGATTACATATATTACTATTATAGCCATCCTCATTAAAATCCAGCTAGACGAACAATACACTAAGCTCTATTTTCTTTCAGTAAAGAAAAACTCATGAAGTTCTTCAGCCAGGGAGTTATGTGAATACTTCCTTTCTCCTTTCCCACCTCTTAGCCATAATATCTCGCCCCGAAGTAACCGAAATCCAAATCCATCATAATAAAACGTAAGGCTAGTGCCTTGCACCTACATTGAAACGCCCTCTTGCTGAGCCCTGCCTGCCACGTTTCCATCTGTTGCTTGGAGGGCAGCTCCATCTTGTCTCTGGAAAGGAATGACTGAATCCTGGGTCTCATTCTATCACCACTCAAAGTAGGTTCCCGGGAATAAATGGGAGAAGGAAATCAATGAGATATATTAGTGTGGCTGCGTATTTTTCATTTCTCTGTCTTTCCTTCCCAAAGAATATTGGTGATGAATTTGCAAATGGTCTGGGATTATGACAGAATTTTCTCACCCCCCTTGATTATTTATCCCTTCTCGGAGCACCTCTATTAGAGACTACAGTGACAAATGCATGAATAAGAGACAGACAATATTTTAGTGAGGCATTGTAAATCTCTTTCTACGCATTATTAATTTAAAGAAATCCATTACCCCATACAGCTCTGAAGAGGAAGACAAGGATATCACAGGCATGCTTATGGGACTTGAGGGTCAGGGAAAGAAAAGAAGAAAAAAAACCTCGCTTCATCAATTTGGATTGGGAATTGGGCTTTCCACATCATTAAAGTCTTTCAACTATGGAGATTTTCTTTTAATATACTTAAAAACCAATAACAACCACCGCCACCACAAACAATATACAAAAGGCACAGTGTTTGCTCCCCAAGTCACACTTTACATTGAGAAAACAGATGCAGTTCCTGAGACTTCATTTGTGCCAGTCGGTGACCCAGGCTTTCATCTTAGCCCATGATCTGTGAGGTGGTGGTAGAGAGATGCTTTTTTTTGTTTTTGCTCTGTATCTCTCTCCCCCCCGCCCTCAACCTTCCCTCCTCAATGGAGTAAGAAGCAGAGGAAACATTGCATGTACTGAGAGGAAGGAAAAAAGGGAAACAGATGGAAAGTGTTTAGAATTGGAACAAGTGCATTTGAAACAATATAGCAGGTCCCCTTTCTTCAAAATAACAGAACACCACCGTGAAAATCCATCTACAGCATCGGTACGCACAACAAAGATAGTGGGGAAAGAATTCTGTGAACCCAGACCAAGAGCCCTCTCCATAATAGATGCTAATCAGTCAGCCACTGGTACAGCCCCAATGGTACAAATGATTGGCTTTTATTTTATTCACCTTTGTTTTGTTTTGTTTTCAAGTCCCCTAATGAGTGACTTGATAGGACCTGAATATCCCACAGCCTGCTTTTTTTTTCTTCTGTGACTAAAGTGGTACAAAAGTCACAGTCCTTCTAGCTAGATCTACATAGCGGTACTTACAGTTGATGCTACCCAAGCATTAGGGAACCCCTAAAGTAGTCTGCTTTCCTTCAGAAATTCACGGATAATAGAAATACCTTCTTGAGTATAGCAGACATGTAGATGGTGCAGTGGATAGAGAGCTGGACCTGGAGTCAAGAACTTAAAATTCTGCCTTAGACACTAGCTATGTGACCCTGGGCAAGTCACTTTAATGCTGTATGCCTCAGTTTTCTTATCTGCAAAATGGGAATAACAGTAAAACCTAGTTCTTAGGGTTGTGAGGATAAAAATGAGAAAATATCCATAAAGTACTTTGTAACCCTCAAAGTGCTTTATAAATGCTAACTGTAATTATAATTCAGATTAGACCAGGGATGCGTGAGTCAGCTCAAACAAAATCAAAACTTCCCCTAAAATACGAACTTGATCAATGTTTTAAAATGTTTTTCTTTCTTAAAATACTATAATCATTTAAAAATTAATTTAGGTCAAAGGATATAAACAGAAGTAAAACTGCAAACTATTAACTACCATATCAAAGATCACTCCAAATCACTAGTAGGAGAAATGTTGATGAAAAAAACAAGAGGTTCTACCTCCCACCCTGTAAATTTGGCAAGGGGGACAAAATATAGAAATCATGGACACTAGAGAAGTTGTGGGAAGACAGGCACAGTGATATGTGGCTAGTTGGAATTGTACTCAAAAAGTGACTAAAATATCCTTTTCCCCTTTGACATCAAGATTTCGCTGCTAGGCATGTGGTACAAGAAAGATAAAAAAAGGGTCTCTATAGACCAAAATATGCATTATGGCACTTTTTTGTAGAAGCAAAGAAAGAATGTAGTTACATGGGTACCTATAACCTGAGAAATGGCCGGACAAATCGTGGCAGGTGAATGTAATGGGATGTTACTAAAGCAGAAGAAATTAAGAAAAGACAGAATTTGGATAGGGAAAAAAGAATATGAACTGATTCGTTGAAGTAAGCAGAACCAGGAAAACCATATTCACAACTAGAATAATTTTAAAATGAAGGAACAAGAACATTAAACTAAATATTACATAATCACAAAGACTAAGCCTAGACCTAGAGGAGAGTGGGGAAGACTATCTCTCTTCCTTTACTATGGAAGTGGGAATCTATGGGAGTGGAATATTACATATCTGGTCAGATGCAGTAGAATAATTGGTTGGTTTGGTGAACAACTCGGGGCCCACCCCCACTCCCACCCCCGTGCACTCTCTCTCTCTCTCTCTCTCTCTCTCTCTCTCTCTCTCTCTCTCTCTCACACACACACACACACACACACACACACACACCTTTGTTCTTAAAATCTTTGTCATGAGGAATGACTTGCTTGGAAAGGGAGGGATGTACAAAGAAATGAATACGATGCAAAAAAAAAAAAGCCTTAATAAAAAGAAAAGCAATTGGGATACAATATGTTACATTGGAAAGAGAATTGAATTTGAAGTCAGAAATTTAAGGACTAGCTCTGCCGTTTACTAATGAGATAGCCTTGGACAAATCACTCCACCTCTCCAGACCTCAGTTTCTTTCTTTGTAAAATGAGAAAGTTTGAAATTATCTATAAGATACCTTCCAACTCTAAATTGTGATCACCAAGAGACAGAGGCCATGTCCACCACCTTCCATGGAATCTAAGATAGTTTCAGACGTCCCTTCCAAATTGAAATCTATGATCCTACTATCCTTTTCCTTATGCTGTTTAACCTGCACTGAAGGGGGTGCTAGGTGGTGCAGTGAATAGAGCACCGGCCCTAGAGTCAGGAGGACCTGAGTTCAAATCTGGGCTCAGACACTTAACACAAAATACTTGCCATGACCTTGGGCAAGTCACAACCCCAACTGCCCTCCAAACAAACAAACAAAAACAAAACAACAACAAAGAAAAAAAAAACAAACCTGCACGGAGAAAGAAATCCCTACACTTCTCATATTCCCAGAATGGATCAGCAGCACAGTCTATTAGCCCTCCCCTTGAGATGTTGCTTTTCCTAATTTTTGCCAATCAAAAATAGCCTCCCAGAGATTCTGGGGGTCTCTAAAGGGAGAGGGGTTCATCTTAACTTTAACTCCCATGACTCCACAGACTCATCTATCAAATACTCACACCCCAACCCCCTTCCCTTGTATAGGTAATGAATGATCTAGTAATTAGCCCAATAGACCCTAATTGATATGCCAATACTTAGGGATTCAGCATCATCGTTGGAGCTAAAAGGGAGGGGGCAAGAGAGGAATAGGAGGGTCGGCTAGGTGGCGCAGTGAATAGAACGCCAGCCCTGGAGTCAGAAGGACCTGAGTTCGGATCCGGCCTCAGGCACTTCACACACACACACACACACACACACACACACCTAGCTGTGTAACCTTGGGCAAGTTATTTAACCCCAATTGCCCTCCAAAAGGCAAAAAAAAAAAAAAAAAAAAAAAAAAGAGGAATAGGAAAGAAAAAAAGAAGGAAAGTGCTTCCAAAATGGGAAACAGTCATTGAGGCAATGTGAACTCAGTGGGACCATAGGTTCTCAGAGCCATCCAGTTTAACTCCTCAATATACAGCTGAGGGAACTGAGGACCAAAGAAGTTAAGTAATTTGATAGGCTGTGTAATATAGTGAAGAAAACACTAGACTTGGAGTCAGGAAGACTTGTGTTCAAATCTCACCTCAGACATTTTTACTAGCTCTATGACCTTGACCAAGACACAACAGGAATTGGGCTCAATGTCCTTCTAAGGTCCCTTCTTATTCTAAATCTCTGATCTTAAGTTATTTACCTAAGGTCATAGCTTGAGTAAGAATCAGAGACTTAGTCTCTCCTATCTCATTTCTGTCTCTATGACTAAAATTTCTACTGGTTCTTTTTTAAGAGGTATCAGATGAAGATCCCCTTCCTTGTTTTTTTTTAAAGCAAATAGTAACCACCCACCATACCATGATGAGAGCCATCAGGATGTGTCATTCTCCCTCGATGCAAGGAAGGTGACAGATCGAATTGGCACATTTGAGAGAAACAGTGGTCGATCACGGTGACAGATTATAATGGCCCATCACTGGGACGTGGGGGCAGTTCTCAGTGACAAGAGTAAGTGGCACATCGTGGAAAACAGTGGCAGATCCCAGTGAGACACAGATGCTATCAAATATAATTTTAAAATTCTTGCAAACAAAAGAGATTCATAAATCAGGAGAGTGGATTGTAACTGGGGAAAAAAACATATATGTGTATATGACTGGATTTATTTTATTCTCATTATTTTTTTCCTGTTTATCAGTCTAATTGCCTTCAGAGCTGCTGTTTGCATCAAAGTCAGGCTTGTAAAAAGAAAACTCCCTGCTAACACGTTAAATTAAAAGTTCCCAACTAGGGATCTCAGGGCCCATGTGCACATATTAATTTGAATTCCATAAGACAAGTGTTGCATGTTATTAATATAATTACCAGTTGTGGCAACATTATATTTATTGAGTTTTCTATATTACCAGCATTTCACGCTTCTCAATGGCATGAGTTTAATATTCAGCTGGTGTTGACTTAGTGGATGATTGTTAATCGCTGGAAATTAAATCTGTTCTTGAAACCCTTACTTAAAGCCCTACTCAGGAGGTTGGTTGGTTTTTTTTTTTTTCTTTTAGTCTAAACAGGGCTGCCTTTTCAGAAATGGTGCATCAGGGTTCCTCAAGAAAAGTGTGAGACAGAAAATGCCTTATTGCTCAGTAATGGAGCTCAGTTATAGAAGCAGAGTTGCTGAAATGCCAGGGGTCTCAGAGTGAAATGATCATAACCGTCAAATAATAATAATAATAGTAATGAAGAAGGAGGAGAAGAATGAGGAAGAGGAGGAGGAGGAGAAAAAAAAGAAAAAGGAGGAGGAGGAGGGGGAAGATGGAGGAAGAAGAAGAGCAGGAGAAGTCAAGGCCATTTGGGAACAAAATTATATACATGCCATCCCTGACCACTTCCTGCTGCTAAAATTGCCCTCATGGAGCTTTCAACAATCCTTTAGAGGATAACCATTGTTCCCAATGGTTATCTAGTTAACAAAAAAGTCATTTTATTCACTTGTACAATAACCTACAATAGATTAAATATGGCAATAGGTGGCGCAGTGGATAGGGCGCTCAGTCTAGAGTCAGGAAAACCTGAGTTCAAATCCAGCCTCAGACATTTAACTAGCTGTGTGACCCTGGGCAAGTCACTTAACCCTGTTTGCCTCACTTTTTTTTATCTGTAAAATGTGCTGGAGAAGTAAATGACAAACCACTCCAGTATCTTTGCCAAGAAAACCCTAAATGGGGTCATGAAGAGTCAAACATGACTGAAAACAAGGGAAAATGACTGAACAACAAGATTAAACATGCAAGAACAATAGCAGGATAGTAACTTGTCCCTGCACCATTTCTATACGAACTAAACTACCTGAAGTCCATATAACAGAATAAGATGAATGAGGTAATAACAATAATTATTTTTTTTGTCCACATTCCCGGGGAAGAATATCCCTCTGCTAGTGTGGATCAGCACCCGAGGGCTCAAAAGTGAAGTGATTTGCTCAGGGTCCTTGTCAGAGGAAGGACTCAAAGCCAGAACTTTCTGACACCAAAGCCAGCTCTGCACTCTTTACACCATACTATCTTTCACCAACTAAGGGCTGGAATTTATACAGCACAACGTAATTTGCTCCGTGCTTTGGAGACATTAAATGCATTTGAACCTCACTATAAAAGAAACTGAGAAGACTCCTCAGAGCTTACTCAGGTCAACCCCCAGTTTACGGATAAGGAAACTGAGATCCAGAGAGTTTAAGTAGTTTGCACAAGGTCCAGAAGGTGAAGCTAGAATTTGGACCCTAGTCCTCTGGTGTCAAATACAGTTCCTTTTTACTTGCACCATAAAATTTCTCTAGTCCAATTCTCTTTTCTGCTGTTGTTCAATCATTACAGTTTTGTCTGACTCTTTGTGACCTAATTTGGAGTTTTCCTGGCAAAGATAAGAAGTGATTTGCTGTTTCCTTCTCCATCCCATTTCACAGATGAGGAACTGATGCAAACAGGGTTAAGTGACTTGCCCAGGGTCACACAGCTAGGAGGTGTCTGAAGCCAGATTTGAACCTTGGAAGATGAGTCTTCCCAACTCCAGGCCAAGTGCTCCATCCACTGCCCCAATTCCCTTATTTACAGACAAGGAAACTGAGGCCTAGGAAGGGGAAGTGACTTGCCAAGGTCACACAGCTAGTTTACTAGCAGAGCTGGGATTTGAACCATGGTTTTCTTTCCACTAACCACTTAGTTATTAGCTGCCGTCTGTTTCCTGATGCTTCTCCTCCTGCTTTCCTCACTTCAGTGATGGGTATATTTCCACACCAGTCCTCACTGGCTTTAGCGATTAGCTGGAAAAGCTTGAGACACTCAGTCACTCACGTACATTGCACGCTGTCATCTGTAGCCTTGGATAAGCATGAGTGGGAGTTCTGTATCTGACTCCAACAGGGCTGTCCTTCCTCTGTTCCTGCTGTAACATTCCATTCACCTGAATGTATGTTGACCAACCTTGAAAGGCGATGGAATGGAACATAGAACAGGCAGTCCAGCAGTTTAGAGGGAGGAGAAAAACCCTAACAAAACACCCTGCCTGGGCTCTGGTGACCTCCTGTCAGCCCCACCCTGACTTCTGGCCCCTTTCCCAGCCCCAGTGATGTATCCCCTTCCAGACTCTTGTGGTCCCCCCACCGACCATGGCTTCACCCCCACTCTGGTCAGGACTGGCCTATGCAGCCTGAAAACTAGAAGGCAAAGGTGCAGAAGAGAGGATGACAATTAGTTTGCATAGGTCAGAAAGTCTTAGACTGGGGTCCCGTCCCTGATACATACTGCCTGAAGGATTCTGGACAAGTTGGAGCCCTGGGCAGTCTCTAAGATTCCACTATACAAAAGGTGCCAACCTGAATTGGACCTCAGAGGCCATCTAGCTCAATCCCCTTAATTTACAAATGAGGAAATTGGGGCACAGAGTTTAGTTATTTTAATTTGCTTAATTTGACAAGCAGTGAATGACAGATGTGAATTCTGATTATCTGACTCCAAGTCCAGCCATCAGAAATTTGGTTGAGAAAAATTCCTTTCTTTATTGAGCTTCACAACAACTCTATGAGGTAGGTGGTGAAGGTGTGGCTATTATTCCCATTTTAGTGAGAAGAAACTCAGGCTTACAGAGGTAAATGACTGGTCCAAGGGCATGCAATTTGTACGTGGTGGTGTAGGAACATGACCCTGCCCCCAATATTCTTACTCCGAGGTTAGTAGAGACCCCTTTTAGCTCTAGATCAGTAACTAATCCAACCACTTCATTTAGAAAACTGAGGCAGATGAGGAAAGGAAGTGTGATCTAATGAATAGAGCTGCCCTCTGAGTCTAGAAGACCTGGGGGACTCCAGACAAGACATTTAAGTTCTCAACACCCCCAAACAGACTTTAATTCCTAGGGCAGGTATTTATAGAAGCTTCCTTACTGAAATTTCCCTCACTTTATCCCAGTGAAATTGTCAGTCTAGACAAAAGAAAAAAAGAAAGGAAAAAAAAGAATCATTCTGTTGTATGTGACTTTTACAATGCTCTACAAACATTAGTTATGATCCAACCTTCCTATGTTACAGGAGAGAAGTGATGCCCAGAAAGGGGAAGGAACCTGCCCGATGTCACACAGCAAGTTAATGGCCAAGTAGGGCCTGTTCCAACATGATAGCAAGAAAAACCCAAATAAAACCGAGGGCTAGACTGAGGTGCCCCTCAGTCTTAATATATTTTTAAAGTTCTGTGGCTCTTTAGAAAGGACAAACCCAAGCCCTCACCAGAGGCTCCCCCAGCTCGGAGGCTCAGCCTCATGGAGAGATGACACACTTCCGTGGCCCCATTTCCATGGGCCGCCATCCCAGCAAAGAGGAAATTAGGCTGTTTAGTAACAGTACATAATGAAAACGATAGAATAAAAGCCCAGTGATTAGAGGGTCAGGGGGTCAACTTCTGAACAACTGAATCACTTTACCTGGGGGTAGCTTCTCATGTAACAAGAGAGAGGGACCTCCTTTGTCTTGGTTATCTCCCCATTTATGCTGACATCTAAATAAGCCCCCTAATTTATCAGTTGAGAGAAAAAAAAGTAGCCAAGTTTAAACTCAAATTTTCCTAGGATTTTTCCCTCTCCAAATCTCTCCTAAACCTTCTCTATTAATTTTTCTCAGTCTCTCTCTAAATTCAGACTAAAATATTTCTAGTTCCAAGGGTTTTCTTGCCACCTTGACACTTGGGTAAAGACAGAAGGTCACTTCTTTCTCACTTCCTTGTAATTCTCTGGATTTATTTTTTGAAGATGGGCATGTGTAAGTAACCAAAAGTTGTTATAGACAGATTCTTTCAGCGTCCTTCGCAATGATACCTTGGCCCCTGACCTTCTCCCTACCCCCTCGGAATTATAAGGCTTCATTCAATCTGGAAGGTACCAGAGGCTCACAGATCTTGGAGCAAGAGATCATCTAATCCAACTCTGTCATTTTACAAGAGAGGAAACTGGGGTCTAGAGAAATCATGTGATAGCGGGCTGATCTGGGATTTGAACTGTAATCTGCAGAAAAGGCATTTTCTTTTCCAACATGGCATTGTAAGTCCACCTGAGACTTCTGGTTCTGCACTCTGGGGACCAGCTGAACAAATCTTGGGACTCTTTTCTTCCCAGTTAAAGGTGGTGAGCACCAACCTGAACCAAGGTTTAACAACAAAAGCCCGTACACTTCTTAGGGAGACCCGAATTTGCGATTCCGGAGAATGCGGGAGTCTGGACCCACAGGCATTGAAGGCATTTTTCGAAAGCCTGGAAGTAAGTGACAAAGCTTAGACACCCCAGAGAGGTGACAGAGGGGGTTCGGGACAGGGGAAACCTGGCTTCAGTCAGCCAGATGACAATGTTGCGGTCTGAACCCTAAGAAGCCCCGCCCCCCCGACCCCCACCACCCGATCTCCCCAGGAATGACTTAATTGGATAAGGCAAGATAACCGATAAGGCAACGTCTCCATTTCTCCATTTCCAGGGAAATGGAATCCAGCAATAAACTTTGTGGGAGATGATGTGCACCAATGGGTGAGTGGTCGATTTAACCATAACAAATAATGATCTCGCCTTTCAAAGATGTTAAAGAGAAAACCCTCTTTCAATTCGGAGAGACAGTTTCGATTTCCTCTGTGTTTTCAGCCTGCCAAAGCTCTAACTCGTTTTCCCTGAGATCTCACCGATAAGTCTCCAGCGTGTTTTTTTTTTTCAGAGTATGACTTTCTGACAGTCACATGTAACCAAGTCACTGACATTAACTGCAAACATACTTGCCATAAAATTATGTAATTTCCCAAGTACAGGCGGCTCAGGTGACATGCGGTCCGGAGAGCATTCTTAGATTTAAAGCCGTTTAAATTCTCGAATTCCCTCTTTGGGGGTGGGGAAGGGAGGGGAAAAATGGAAAGGAAAGGGAATATGCATGTATATAGACCTACTGTGGGCTAAACTCTTTGCAAATATTATCCCACTTGATTTTCACTACAACCCTTCCAGGTAGGTTCTGGTATTCCAGTTTTACACTGAGGAAAGACAGAAGTCAAGTGACTCACCCAGGGTCACACAGCTAATAAGTGCCTGAACTGGATTAGAAACCAGGTCTTCCTGGCTCTAAGCCTGATTCTCTATCCACTGTGCCACCTAACCCTCTAAATCTGTCTTGGGGAGAATCCTGTGGTTCCTAAATATTGTGACAGTTGAGTTAGAGGAACATCCAGTTTGTTTCAGAGGCAAATCTCGAACCCAGGTTCCTAGCTCAGAGACCTCTAGGATTCTTTGACTCCAGATCAAGCATTCTTTCCACTGTCTCCTTTTCTTGCCTTGTTTTGAGAAGCATTGCTGTAATGCAGAGATGGCTTCCAAGGTATTCCAAATGTTTTGTCTTTTGCAACAATGGAAGCTAGCGGAGAGTATCTATAGGGCATTCTTCCAAAGACTCTTTATCCTCCTGGTCCCTATCAGGATGGGTGTGTAGAGAGACCACAATTTCCATGTCTGGACCGAGAAGGAACTGCAATGACTCAGAGTTCTCAGAGCTCTGGCTTAGTTTGATGTCACAGTGGGTTGTGGAAAGAGATGCATTTGGAGTCTGTCTCTTAATAGCTGTGTCATTTAAGCAAGTCACTTAACTTGCTTGTATTTTAGTTCCTAATTTGTCAAATGAGTGCGTTGGACTTCTGAGGTCCTTTCCCACTGTAACAATAATAAAGAAATTAATAATAATACGGTTTATATAGCATTGTAAGCTTGTTTATTTTTTAAATTCTCTCAAGATCATTGGAAGAAAGTTTTTAGAAAGAAAAGACTTTATATCCTCTCTTGGGCCTGCAAATCCTGGCTAGCTCCTCTCCTTTCCTCTTAAAATTCTTTTAAAAGGCATTACAGACTTGTGACACCCAAATTATTTGGTGGGCATCAATCCAAAGTGCCCTAACCCTATCTCCTCCACCTTCTCACACAACCAGAAGTGAGAAAGAATAGCAGGACGTGTGGAAATAATTACTGTTATAGAGAAGGGCTTTTTTTTCCCCTTGTTGTTTCAAGACTAGGCTTCTTGGCCCAAGAGATGGTGAGATGTGGGGTCCAGATATCTTTGTAGACAGTTTTGGCTTAAGAAGTAAAACAAACAGTTCTTGTTCCTTGGACTAGTAGGTTTCTGGAAGGTGGGTGGACCGCCAAACTCATCTTGCCGCAGGAGCTGGACGGGCAGACCCTACCAGATACCAGAGAATGGCCCATCTCTCTCTCTCCTCTGGGAGGAGGGAGAGGAGAACTGAGGGACAGAATCAAGTCCTTCTTTGGTATTCTTCCACCTGCTCCATACTCCAAGAGAGCAGTAACAAAGAAAATAACCCCAGGGTAGGGTCATGGTTAAATGAAGCTGCTCTGATCGTTCCCTGCCAAAGATGCAAAAAGCACATGCCTTACTTAGTAAAGGGCTGGCACAGGCATCCATAGAAGACAAGTTGGGTAAGATGATCGGAGAAGGAGAGAGAATGAATTTGACCCTAGGGACATTGAAGACTGCACTGAAGATGGGTTTTTTCCTTCCCTTAAAGGCTGACCAGTCCAACAGTCAGCTTGATCTCTAACTTTCCCCCTGCATGTCCACCATTCATTGGGTTTTATTCCAAACACAGATCACTGAAGTGAAAGGAGAGAAGGATGTTCCAGCCAGTTATGGACTTGGAATAGCTTATCCTCAGACTGTTTTTCTTTCTGGTGTCTTTGATGGAAATTCTAAGTCCTATCATTGACTTTTAACTCATCAGTTGCCATGACAGTTTTGAAACTAAAACTGCTTTCAAAAGAAAAATCTGTATAATCGATAGAAAAAATAATAATATGGACATAGGTGACACACTCAGGGAACCAGGGCTCAAATCTCTTCTGATACTTACTACATAGGCCACCCATCGAGGACGCGTTGCCCTGGTCCTCAGTTTCCTGCTCTGTAAAATAAGAATGTTGAACTAGATGGTCCCTTAGGCTCCTTTCAGCTCTAGATTAATCATCCAAAGTCACCTAAACCTCCCTGAGTCTCAGGTTCCTCCTTTGCACAGACTAGATGACCTCTGAGGTCCCTTCCAGGTCCGCTATCCCTGTTACTATGAAGTCATTCCTTATAACTGATGCTCACAGAACAAGATGAGGGAAGGAGTTTGAGCTGCCTATATCCCATATAACTTTGCTTTCTCTCTCTCAAGACATTCATGGGGGAAAATGAAAGAAGAAGGAGAACTTGCTCAACCAATGCTGGTGCCTGCCTGCCTGCTCCAGGATTTTGAGATCTGGCCACGGAAAAGTCTCACATTAGGGCAGAACACAGACATTGGGTGTGTCTTGGCAAATACAGGCTAGTGAGATTTCAAGAGAGGATGGGGGGGGGGTATGGCATTGTGACAGTCTCCAGACCTTTTAGATCAACAGAGCTGATCCCCAGCACTGAAATCACATATCCCTAAGCATCCCCTGCTTACCACTTGAAATTGTGTTTGAGGTCAGGAGGTGTGGACCAGAATTCTGACTGCAGGGAGGAGAGAGACAAATAACCTCTGATAAAGCATGCTTCTAGTCTCCCTTACATATATGCTGCTGGTTGAAGTCCCTTGCTCCATTCTTTGGCCATAATCTCTCAAATGATGTTATTTTATTCAAATGACTGGCAGGGAAGTTCAGAAAACAGTTGATGAGACACAACCTCCCCTTGCAATATTTTAATAAAGAGGTGTGTGGCTACATCATTGAATTATGTGTACGCAGATAGAATCATGATGGCATTTGGTTTTGTAAAGTACATTATATAAATCTATTTTTGGGCCACACAAGAACCCTGGGAGGGGAGAGGCTACAGATCTTCTTATTGTTATCTTACAGATGAGAAAACTGAGACTCAGAGGCATGCTGAGGGTCACATATCTCAGTGTTGCAGGTAGAAATTAAACTTTAGCCTTACTGATTTTAGAACTACCATTTTATTCAGTCAGCTGCACTTCTTTTTTTTTTTTTTTGGAGGGGGCAGGGTAGGGCAATTGGGGTTAAGTGACCTGCCCAAAGTCACACAGCTAGTTTTTTGTGTCAAGTGTCTGAGACCAGATCTAAACTCAGATCCTCCTGACTCCAGAGCCGGTGCTCTACTCACTGTGCCACCTAGCCTCCCCAATGCACTGCACTTCTTATGGGACCCACCCACTGTAGTGTTCCATCTGGGTATAGGTTAGAAAGAGGACTCTCATTTTGCACACAGTAAGTCCAAATATATATATTTTTAAATCTTTATCTTTTGGCATTCCCCACAGAAAGCGGGGGAAATGATCTTGGCAGACAAACCAGAATTGCAAATTTACCATTATCTGCAAAACTAGTAATCTGGGTGAAAGTGAGGAGAAGAGAACTAATTGGGAGGTGGGAATCATGCAAAATGCATTATTGACTCTAACATCTTTGAAGGTAAAAGGTGGGTCATTGTTCCTTCTTTCACTCCAAGCTTCGGGCCTTGCTAGCAAATAGGCACCCAATAAAATATTTGTTGAATTCAATTGCATTGAATTCCAGTGTCCAGCATTATGCGGGCAAGGCACCTGGGCCAGAGAGGATTTTGTCTGTTCCTTGCTGGATGTCTCTTTTTCTGAAACAAGGAGTTTAGGCCTAATCTTTCATGAAAAAAATGCATTATTGTTATTTCCTTCCTACTTATGAATACTCAGACCCTCAAAATGGAAGTAAAAAATAGCAACCACAAGAAAGTCCCTATATGTTATATAAGAAAACTGTGGGGCATGACAGGGAACTGACCCCAAATCCAATTAATAATAGTGATGATGATTATAAACAATGATAATTAGCATTTATATAAAAGGGAAGCTAGGTGGCACAGTGGATAGAGCCCATGTCTTGAGATCATGAAGACCTGAGTTCAAGTTAGATACATACAAAATGTTTGCCTCAGTTTCCTCATTTGTAAAATGAGCTGGAGAAGGAAATGGCAAACCCTTCAGTATCTCTGCCAAGAAAACTCCAAATGGGGTCATGAAGAGTCAGATATTACTGAACAACAACAATATAGTCATGTAAGGTTTGCGAAGCCCTTTACAAATATTACTTCGGGTGTTATCCTCACAATATCCCTAGGAGATAGATGCTCTCGTCATCTCCATTTTATAGTTGACCAGCTGAGCCAGGCAGAGATGAAATGATTTGACTGGGGTCACATAATTAGTAAACATCTGAGGCTGGATTGGAACCCAGATCTTCCTTATTCTACATCCAGCATGAATGTCTTGTGTCAGACACATACTAACAGTGTGACCCAAAGCAAACTACTTAACCTCTTCATGGGTGCTCTTGGCAAATCTCTGAGATTATGTGTTGCAGAGACCAGGCCAGCCTTGGAGTTGTTGGTCCCAGGAAGGAGTTCCTTGAGTATTAATGAAATTGGTTAGTGCCTGGGGCAGCTAGGTGGTGCAATGAATAGAGCACCGGCCCTGGAGTCAGGAGGACCTGAGTTCAAATCCAGCCTCAGACACTACACACACACGCACACACACACACACACACACACACACACACACACACACACACACAAACTAGCTGTGTGACCTTGGGCAAGTCACTTAACCCCAACTGCCCTGCAAAAAAGAAAGAAAGAAATTGGTTGGTGTCTATCCCTATGATCTGAATGTAAATTCCTGGTATCTGACTCATCTTAAGTGTGTCATTGACTTCTCTGGGCCTCAGTTTCCTCATCTGTCAAATGATGTATGTTGGGGAGGGGTGGTGAGGTCAATGACTTCTAATGTCCCTTCCACCTCTAAATGTTTATCCTGTGTATACCGTACATGCTATAGTGATGGGGAGTAGTGACCAGAATCATATCCAAGAATAAAACACCTTGAAATCACTTATAATTTGCTTTCAATGATATATTTGCTGCATCTTTCTATTTATATTGATTTTTCCCCCAAGACAAACCTGTAATTTCATTGTTGAAGGAAACTCCAAGTCGGGAAACCCTGATTGATCAGAGAGAATCAGAAACTGCTCTTGCTATAATCCATAGTCATAAAGAGTTGAGATGTTATGTGACTTGTCCAGAGCCACACAACCCTATATATCAAAAGTGAAACTTGAACTCAGGTCTTCATTACTGTGAATGAGTCTACCAAACTATCTACCTAGCACACATAGAATTTTAAAGTTGGAAGGGACCTCACAAGCCATCTAGTCCAGCACAAACTCTCACTAAAACACACCCACTGTGTGGTCCTTCTGGGTATAGGTTGGAAAGAGGACTCTCATTTTGCACACAGTAGGTCCAAATTGTTTTTTTTTTTTAAATCTTTATCTTTTGGCATTCCCCACAGAAAGTGGGGGAAATTATCTTGGCCGGCACACCAGAATTGCAAATTTGCCATTATCTACAAAATGGATAATCTGGGTGAAAGTGGGGAGAGGAGAGCTGAATAGAAGGTGGAAATCACACTAAGTGGCACCCTAAACTTCATTATTATTAATAAAGTTTGGTCTCTGATTACTCAAAGGGCACTCTAGCTCTGACTCTAAATCCTGGAGATGATGAAATATGGGAATTCAATAAGGCAACTCCCTCACCGTCTAGATTGATCTATCTCTGCGACTATAGGTCAAAAGAATGAATCGCACCTGGAGGGTTTGTGTGCAGGAAATGGTCCTGAGGGGGAGAGAACTCCCAGGTATCAGGAGGACACAGCGAGTCCCCTCTCAAGTCAGACAAATTAGATAATTAAATGGAACCAGGCTAGATAAATTGCACTTTCTTAATTAGGTTATCAGGAAACCAGAGTGGATAAAAATGACCTCACTGTCTGTGTAGTCTACCTCTCCTTTCTATAAGAGCAAAGAGGGAGTAACTTGTCTAGGACTGGGTTATTGTTGGTCCAGACACTCAACACTTCCTAACAACACTGTGTGTGGGGGGGTTTAAGACCAAGTGTTGTTAATAGATAAAAATCTTGTGGGGAAGGAGAGGGAGGGAGCCTAGGGAGGAGGGAGGGAGGGAGGGAGGCGAGGCTTGGGGGGAGTGGGAAAGAAAAGACCTAGCTTGGTATAAATGCCTTTCTTCTCACAACGAACTGACGTCCAGACGACTACCAACTGCAAATCTCCAGCATGAAACTAATAAGTCACTTCTGTCATTCGTTTCTAACAAGCTGAGGGGAATAACGGAAACAAACTTTTATAGATTACAAGGGATTTCGAGACAGTTCTTTAAGCCTGTGCTCACCCCTCAAACCCTCACCTCCTTTCCCCCGTAACTATTCCCAATCACCATACTATAGGAGAAAGCACAATGGCTCTAAAGTTAGAGGACCTGAGTTCAAATCTTGCCCTTGATACCAATACCCAAGGTGACCTTGGGAAGTCACTTCGACTCAATTGTTTTATCTGTAAAATGAGTCAAATGACCTTCCATCTGAAGGTCTATGATCTTTTAACCCTCTTGTGTGTATTTAATCTTTTATGTCTCTATGCATTTAAAATCTTGTACCATATAATTCTTGTTTATATTTATGTACATACATATGTGTGTGCATATATGTATATACACACACGTGTGTGTGTGTGTGTGTGTGTGTGTGTGTGTAGATAGGTAGAGAGATGTATAGCTTTTGTTGGTTAGTCATTTTCAGTAATGTCCAATTCTTCATGACCCCATTTGGGGTTCTCTTGGTAAAAATATTGGAATGGTTTGCTATTTCCTTCTCCAGCTCATATATATATATATATATATATATATATATATATATATATATAAATATATATATGTATATATATATATATATATATATATATATAAAACATGTTGTTTGGACACAGGTATTTGCATATTATCTTTCTCCTTAGACTGTGAGGTCCTCAAGAGCAGGGATTTTTTTGCCTTTCTTTGTATCTTCATAATTTATCACAGTGCCAATAGGTGTTTAATAAATGCTTGTTTGACACATAGTGGGTGCTTGTTGACTTGTATGCCCAGGACCTGGCCTAGAGTAGGTGTTTAATAAATGTTTGTTTGACTTGTATGCCCAGGGCCTAGCTAGCCCGTAGTAGGTGTTTAATAAATGTTTATTGTTCTGTATGCCAAGGGCTTGGCACATAGTAGGTACTTAATAAAAGGTTGTTGCCAGATGGTCCTTTGACTACAGGCAAATCATTGAACCTCTCTGAGTCTTGGTTTCTGTATTTGGAAAACAGGAGTAATAATAGACCCCAGGGCCATGGCAAAAGTCAAAAGAGATAATGTATATCAAATTGTCTGCCAAGTTTGAAGGGCTATATAAATGCCAGGCGTTGTTATTAGGCAGGAACAGGGTTCCATCTAAGGATCTGTGCCTAGCCCCCATGTTTAAACCCTCCAGAGATGCCCCCCCCAAAAAAAAGATTGTTAAGATCAATTTCCAATTATTTTTTCACTTTTCATTTCTAATGTTTCAGAGCCAGTGAAATCACAGACATCAGTGCAAACATGAGCTGCTTAGCTAACCACCTGAAACCCCCAGGATCCAGGGGGCCGGGCTTTCCTGAGCCCAGGATTTCAGCTTTCGGAAGACAGTCCATTCAGATACAATAAACTGAAAAGCCTCTCCGCCATCCCACGTCGAGGAAGCCTAGAATTTTGAGAGCTGTGGTTTTGTGGGCCATTGTCCGATTTGTAATTTATACTTTTATTTCAAATCCCCTAAGTCTGTGCATGAAAATTTCAACACTACACCTAGTAGTGTCTATGTGGTAAGCAGGAAAACCAAGCCAAAGGAAGGGATGTTTAATTTATCCAGGGTGCTTCCTGCCAAATGCTGGTGAATGTCTAAGAGATTCGGGTCTAGAGGATCAGGAAGAGTGGCTGTATTGTTGACCCTCCTGAAAATAAGCAGCAGCAAATCACAAGATATATATCCTTTTCATTGTTGAATAAATATTTTAAAATACAAATATAAGTATATATATATAAACCCGGAGCATGAAGCCATATTTTCTAACCTGTTAGATACAGCGACTTCATATATTCTATACAGAGACAGAGATATGTGGATCTGGGGAGGGGGTATAATTTCCTCTCTTTAGAAAATAGTACTCTTTGGAGAAAAAAAAATAAAAGCAACAAAACAAAAACTTGGGTTCAAATTAGGAAACTCAGACTTAGTACTTATACAAATCATTAAAATGGACCTTTGTAGGGGTTGACCTAGATCTAATGTGTCAAACGTACAACTCCTGAGTTAAGCTGGAATCCCAGATTCAAATGTAACTAGGAAATGTTTAACAAAATACATAAAAATACAATACAATTTTTTAAAAGAAAGAAAATTGAACTCCATGGCCTCTATACCTAATCATTAATACTCAAAGATCACAGAATTGAAGAAAGTCAGAGCTGGACAACACCTCAGAACAGAGAACAGCAGAGCTGGGAAGGAATGAATTATTTATAATTATTATTATTATGTTATTATAATGAAGAAATTGTATTATGGGAGATAAGACTAATTCACTTTTGTACTAAACATGCCCTCCAGCAGGATGCTTCCTAACAGAGGGCTTCTTCTCTCCATGCTCCCATTGAGACTCTACATCTTCCATCCTCATGTTTCCTTTCAAATGACAGAAAACCATAAATATCTCACTTGGACTTTCTAGGGGGCGTGTTTGTATGTGTTTCCAGGACCCGTGTGATCTAATGAGATCAGCATGGAGTTGACAACAACCACAACAAAAATGTTTAGGATTCCCTAACAAGAAAATGATGCCAACAGACTTGGAACCTCCTTTAGGAGGAGGGAAGTGAAACAGAGTGCATCCGGGGAGGGGTTGCTCCATGTGGGAGGATCTCATGGCATATGGACCCTGGTAGAACTTTGATCAAGTACTTTCCTCTGAGGCACCATCTAACCTAACCTTGTCTAGTCTTGTGACTCTAAATTCAGCATAGTTTCACTGCCCATCGATGGTCTTGTAACTGGATTACAAGGGGTCATTAGGACCTTTGCATCTGGTTTGCATGCTTTAGATGTGTTGTCCCATCCATTGAGGGCAAAAGCTGTCTATGCTTTCTTATTGTAGTCTCAGGGATCGGCACATAGTAAGTATGGAATAAAAAATTTTTCATTCACTTATCTCTTAATTTACTCTTTCATTCAGTCTCTCTCCTTTCTGTCTACAAAATGGGGATGAAGGTGGGTCAGAGATCTAGGAGGCCATCTCATCCAGTTCCCTCACACAAGGAAGTGAGAAACTCCAGATTGGGTAAGGTTCTTGCCCAAACCCAGACCTCTGACTCAATTCTAGTGATCTTTTCTTTACATCACAATGACCTTGATGGTCTCTAAGGGACCTTCCATCTCCAATATGCTCTAATGCATGGATCTAAGGGCACCAAGATTTATCCTTCCCATCTGAGTTGGTTTCTAGCATAAAACATACCCAGTGAAGGGTCCCAGGCAAAGCTCATGGGAAGTTAAGTGGTACAGTAAATCAGAAAGACCTGATCCAACTACAAACTTTCATTATCTGTGTGACCCTGAGAAAGCTAGTAAGTGTCTGAGGGCAGATATGAACTCAGTTCTTCCTTACTCTATTCACTGTGATATCTAGCTGCCCTTTATCTATAAAATGGGGCAAGTCAGTTCAAATCTGGCTGCAGATGTTCACTAGTTGTGTGACCCTGGGCAAGTTACTTAACCTTATTTGCCTCAGTTTCCTCATCTGTAAAATGAAATGGAGAAGGAAATGGCAAATTACTCTGGTATCTTTGCCAAGAAAATTGCAAACGGAGTCACAGAGAGTCAGATATTACTGAAACAACTCAACAACAGAGAGGGGTAGCTTTTAGGAGCTGGGGGAGGGCAAAGTGGGGAGAGGAAGGAACCAGAAAAGGCTTCCTGCAGAAAGCAGGATTTGAGCTGAAGGTCAAAGGAATCCAGGGAAGGTAGGTGGCAAAGGTGAGGAAAGAGTATTCCAGGCATGGGGGACAGCCATGCAAAGGCCCACAGGTGGGAGATGGAGAGTCATATTAGAGAAATGACAAATAGGTCAATATTGCTGGATTGTAGGGAACCAGAAGAGAAGGTCAATTGGTAATAGTGGGAAGAATACTCTTGGGTCACTCTGGAATTAGAGATTTAGAACTGGAAAGGATTTGGAGGTCTGGGCCAACTCCCATTTCACAGATGAAGAAATGGAGGCTCAGGGAAGATGTAATTTGCCCAAAGCACTTCTTTTTTTAAGGATGGAAGATCTTTGGCTTCATATTTATTCTTCTACATATTTGAGCCTTCCTTGAATTCTATGAGTTTATCAAGTCCATTTGATATCAAGTCCATTGCCCAGTGATAAATCAAATCCTGTCTCCTACATAAGAGGACAGTTACAGAATTACTGTATAAAGGGTAAAAAGTACCCTGAAGAAGGAGCTGAACTTGAGGGCCCATGCTCCTCACACTGTACAATCTTACTTCAAGTTAAGAGAACACTGTTTGAAGCCTGGCTTGACTGCTTACATATGACTTTGGGCAAGTCACCTCACCCCCTTGTGCCTCAGTTTCTCCATCTGTAAAAGGAGGAGGGTTGGACAAGATGGCCTTGGAAATCCCAGTTATAAATCAGTCACCCTCTGTATGGCAGATATTCTTCAGTATGTCTCAGAGAAATACAAGTAGACAAATGACTGAAAAGGTCACACCTATTAGCCACCTGGCCCTCCTCATTTTAAGTGCATTAAGTATGCTCACAGCTGTTCCCACTCCCAGCTAAGCATGAGATTCAAAGCTAATAATATTTATACTAGAAATCAAACGGTCCTCCCTCAGGATATGACCAACCACCATGCTATGCTCCATGGTGGAGAGAGGTCATAATTCCAGCAATCAGAGCCTAAATATGCTTTTCTCCACTTTTTCTGTCTCAGTGACCTTCTTCCCATCACCTTTCATCCCAGAAAATGATGCTGCCTCTGGGTGGCTCATGGAGACTATGTTTCTACTTATTTTAAAAATAGGTGACTTGATGTGGGAAATGTCACTAATCCCTCTCCCCTTAGCCCCAGCCTTAGACTTCTGGGTTCATTAGATTGAGAGCAGGGACTTTTTACCTTATTTTGTACTTGACCATGCTTGGCACAGTACTTGGTATACAGTAGTCACTTAATACATGTTTACTGAGTGATTCACTCCTTGATTGGCACTAAGAACCAGAAAAAGTACCCTCTCCAGTATACTGGCATATGCTTCCATGGAAGACCAAAGATTCATCTGGCCTTCTGTTTGGGGTCCATATCTCCTGCGAAATCTACTCAAGGACAGAATCTGACCCTTCAGTGTTGAAATATTAGAAACCAATTCATCCCTGCCAGAGTTGTTCTCCCTTACACACATATGTATTCAAACACACAGGAATATGTCCCCATATATGTACATACACACACAAACATACAATCTATGAATGAACCCTGTGCTTGTACACACGCATGAATAAACACAAAGGCTTGAGAATGCATCTACAAACCAAGAATGGCAAAGCACCCTAGCATCTGGTTATTTATTTCTGCAAAATTCATCATCTTCTGAACGGCTATTTTTCGAGGGGATTATTTCCATGATTTTGTCATCAACTCTGCACTTTCTGACTTCTTCTCCCAGGGACAAAGCCCGCCCCCGACCACCCCGAGACCAGGGCAGAGGCCTCGCAGTCCTGCTTTGATATCTGGCTGATAACGTATTGTACAATTAGACAATTTGACAATTTCCATTATGGCTGATAAAATATTTATTGAGCCTTGGAGATGATGTCGGATCTCAGTGCCATTTGTTTTGCTAATGGGGAGAGACTTACTAAATCAGAAGAAAGCGTTCAAATCTCAGATCCTCATACTCTCCTAGACATTAGGTTTGCAAATTATGGGAGCCAGTCATAAATTACCGCCCAGCCCAGCGGAGATTGATGCCAGACTGACAAGGCAGGTAGGTGACTGGTGATGACATGGCGTCATAGAAACATTAATCATGGGAGAAAGAGAAAATACTCTCAAATTGGCCCATAAGTCTAAATATTAAGGAATGAGAAGCAGCGGCTAGAAGATGACTTTAGCAAGAACTGGAAATCAGAAAATGGAAAACACTTTCTATTATTTAACAAATCATTGGAATACGTCTTCATGTTTTTACTCAGACGTCCCAGCAAGCGGAGACATCCAGGACGGATTTCTCCTTCGAGCTCTCACCATCAGTGGTGTTTAATAAAACATGTGAGGGGAACGGGGCCTTTGTCGCAGACTTTCCTGGGGTGGGGAGGGCCAGGGGAGAAGGAGAGAGGATAAATATTCAGAGGAAAGGCTCGAGCTTAAACTCCCTCATTTGGGCCTTAGCATCTCCTGCTGGCTTGGGTTTTTCTTTTGTTCATGGTCAAGTGCATTTTTATGGAGGTGAGGCAGGGCCTACTTGTCCAAAGCCCCAAATGTGGGGTACAGGTCAGTGAGTGATCTCTTAAAATGCAGAAAAGGACCTTTCAAGAATCTCCTTCTCCTCCTCTCCCTACCCAAGGTACAGATTATGGGTAGAAATCACCAATAGAAAAATGTATCACTGTTTCTGTAAACCTCTTCTTTCTCCCCGTAGCTGAGCTCTCTGACTGATTCCCTGTACTAGCTTTTCTACAAATATATTATCCTCATAATGCAAGTGGACCTTAATGAATAGCCCCCTCATATGGGTAGGGAGTGTAGTCTTAATGGCAAATAAAAATAAACAGATCGATGGGGAAAGCTTAGGCACCCACCCAGCGCCTACAGGGGCCGAATAGAGAAATGGATAGCAAATAGAAAATTCTTTGACCTTGGCCCAGAGAGAGGGGAAATGGTGACCGTGCTGTGATGCCTCCTATGTTCCTCTTTTCTCATTGGCCTCACCCCCTCACCTCCAGCCTGCCCAGGACTTTGGAAGGGCCTTTGTGAAGCTTCAAATTTCTGATCCTGTCCACGATGTCTTTGCCCAAGTGAGCCACAGTGGAGTATAATTAAATTAAATTGAGGCTGTCCTTGTTTTGAAGTCAGTCTTGATTTAAGGCTAGATAAGGAAGCAATTGCATTTAATAAAAACCAGGGTCCCTAAACAAAGATATATGGGTCCATGTAACGGCTTTAGAGAGTCACCAGGGCCGTAGGAAAGGCACTTGGAGGGCTGCTGGGGTCCAATTGAAGAAAAAATAAATAAAAATACAACATGACCCCTTCTAGAGAATATTTTATAATGGTACAACTTAAAAGAAAAAGAAAAAAGGTACTGCCCTGGCTAATGACTTTGTCAAAACTCAGTAGCTGCCTGTCCATTTGCCCAGAGAGATTCATAGTGTCTGCTAGCTAAAGTAAGTAGGAGTTGACATATTTGTCTAGCAGACAGAATTAAAGGCACAGCGCAGATGTTAGAGGTCAGAGTTGTGCAATCCTAAGGCAAAAGCAGCAGGAGGAACTTGGCACCAAATGAAAGGAATGAAGAATGAGAAGTGTCAGAAGGCTCTTGTACCTTTTCAGCTGAAAATATGAAGCTTTGTCCCCTCTGGGGGCTCAGACACCCTCACCTGCAACATCTCTGTCTCTGTCTCTTTCTAATACTCTCTCCCCCATCTCTTCTTTTCCCTATCTCATCTTTCTCTGTTTCTGTGCTTCTCAATCTCTCCCTTCACTCTCTCCATCTGTCTCTGTGTCTGTCTGTCTGTCTATCATCCATCCACCTATCTCTCCATCTAGAGCTCTCTTCATTTTGTTCATTCTGCCTTTCTCTTGGGATGGAGGCAGAGCCTTTATTGTCCTCAGAAATTACCATGATATCTCTCACCTAGTAAGTATTTAGGAAATGTTTGCTGGTTGACAGCTAAAAGAACCAGATGGACTATGCGTCTGGCAGTGTGCCCAGTGCTGATCAATATTAAAACAGAATGCAAGTCCCTGCCCTTGAGTAGCTCACATTCTAATGGGATGGGACTGATGAAAGTTTCTGGCCCCCTCACCCTGTAAGACGTGATTACAGCTGAAAGAGATCTTAAATATTATCTAGTGGAACGCACTGATAGTGATAACAAAAGCCCTTTGTGTACCTCACCTTCACCCCAAAGTGTGGGTGAATATTGATGCTCCTTGGATTGCATTGGTCTAAAACTTTTTATTATAATGATAATTTTGGCTTTGTTGGTGGAGGGGGAAGAAGAAGGAGGCTGTGATCCTTCTAAGAAGGATCCTTTCCAATCAGTGGAAAGAATACCATAAAAAAAGTTAGGGAGGCAGAGTGTCTGGCTTCAAGTTATGCATGCTGGTAACACTCACTAACTTTCTAATACTGGGGAAGCCACTTTTCTTTTAGGTGCCTCAGTTTCCTTCTTTGTAAAAGAAGGAAACTGGTTTAGACGGTACCTAAGTTTTCTTCCAGCTCTAAGGTTATGTATCAGACCTCCAAAGTGATTTCCAAAACACACTGTGCCCATGAAGAGAAGAGAGAAAGAGAAACCAGCCTTCTGGGTTCTGCCGCATCTAGCTGTGTGACCCTGGGCAAGTCAAGCCTCTGGGTTTCAGTTGCCCCATCCTTAAAAATGAGAGGGTTGAGATAGATAACTACCAAGGTCCCTTCCAACTTAAATCCATTCCTATGCTTTTTTTTCCCCTCTCAGATTAAAAAAGTATATATTTGATAAGTTTGTTACTTTCCTTGGGTGAACAGGAAAATGATTATTTTGAATAATGGCACAGAGATGAATAAAATACTGGAACTGGAAGCCAAAAACCCAAGTCCAAATCTGAGCTCAGATACCTACTAGCCCAAGAGAGAATCTAGGCTATCTGACTTCATCACAAAGGTCAAAGTTGAACATTTTCTTGGGGGAAAGGAAAATCCTATCTAGGAAGGGACAAGATGAGAATAAAAAGAAATGACAATAGAATCCAAGTACAGACTCCCACTGTTGTGTAGCCGAGATGAAATCACGTCTGTAAAATGCTTTGTAAACTTTAACATTCAATTGCACTGTAGCAGGGGATGGTGGAAAGTGTTCAGGAGTTGGAAGTAGGAGAGTTGTGAGTTAGAATCCTGTTCCAAATGCTTTGCTAGCTGTGTGTGTCTGGGCTAACCATTTAATTTCAAAGCCTAAGGTTCCTCATCTGTAAAATGGGGAGAAAATTAGGGTACCTGTTGTATCTATGTCACAGGGTTATGGTGAGGCTTGAGGAGAGACAACGGACATCTGTACACCTTAAAGTGCTATGTAAGGTGAACTGTACATATATATATATATATATATATATATATATATATATATATATATATATTTATATGCAGGTGACATGCCTTTTAAGACTTCTAATCTCAATACACGTTGCAGTATTTTATTACGAAAGTGGCTCCTGTATATAACTAAATTTTAGTTCTCTAGAAGATGGACTAGGGGCAAAGGAAAACCAAAATGTTGAACTTATAACCAACCGTTGCATTATTCAACAAAATTTCATCTAATCATTTTCATTACATCACTTAGCACAATGCCTGGCACACAGTAGGCATTTAATAAATACTGACTTATTAGGAAGAATATAATTCCACGCTTCCCCCCAGTCCCTCCAAATGTCTGGAGAATGAAGGCTTCCTTCACCCAAAGCCAGGGCAGCATCTAGGAGGACTAGAGAGCAGGGACATACTCCAGAAAATGTAGACCAATGCAGATGATGGATTTTTCATTTGTTTACTCTCTCTTCCTCTCCAGAATATGACAAACCTGATATGAATATCACTGAAATTTGAGGATGACCCATGGAAGAAATTCCAAATAAATGTTTGCTAAAAGTAGTAGTAGTAATAGTAGTAGCAGTAGTAGTGGTTTCTATACCTAAATAATATACTTATAGTCTCGCTGACAGAATATAATTTCCTTGAGGGCAAAAACTGCATCTTCTTTTTTTGTCTCTGTACACCTTGGCACAAAATAAGTGCTTAAGAAATAATTGTTGATTGACTTTTTAAAATCTTATATGCCGTTGATAATAATAACAGATAGAAAGATAAAATGTATATAGCACTGTGAGGTTTGCACAGTGTTTTACAGATATTATCTCACTTTTATATTCACAATAACTTTAGGAGATGGATGCTGTTTTATCCCTCTTTTACAAATGAGGAAACCGAGGTGGACAGAAATTAAGCCACTTGGCCAGGGTTACACAGCTAGTGTCCCCAGGGGCATTTTGAACCTCAGTCTTCTTAATTCCAAATCTAGTCTCTCATCCACTATAGCCACACCTCCTTGAGATGTTTTCCCTTGCTCTCACTTTAGGACTCAAGTTAGGGCTAAGTGAGGGCCTGGTTTCTCCCTAAGACTAATTGAAACAGGAAAGAAAGCCTGGTCTTTCCAGACAGAGCCCAACAGCAAAAGAAAACAAAAATAAAACCTGGAAATTTCAGACACCCATAGTTTGAAGATTGGCTGAACAAACTGTGGTCCCTGAAGAGACTGGAATATTATTGTCCCCAAAGAAACAACATATAGGCAGAATTAAGAGAATCATGGGAAGACTTGCATGAACAGACCCTTCCATTGATTTCTTTTTACACAGGCATTTCCTCTACATCCCCCAATCCTTTCCTTCTTAACATTTACTCTACTTAATCTGCACGTGTTTACAAGGTGCTTTGTCAATATTCTCCCCTTTCATGTGTCTGTAAGTCTGCTCGAATCTCTCCGACTACACTGTACATATTCTTCAGGTCCATGTTTGTGCCTTTTAATTTTTTATTTAAATATGCCCAAATGAACTTAGTACAGGGCTTTATAGAGAGCAAATGAATGGGAGACCAGTTAACGATTTAGAAAGTAGATTTGTAACCAGAAAGAGCTGGGGATGAATTCCAGTTCTGATAATGTGTTGTATTACTATGGGCAAGATATAACCTTTCCAAGCATCACTGTTCCTATCTGTCAAATGAGAGGGTCCAACCAGATGGCCACTGAAATCCTTTCTAGATTTAGATGTTCAATCTGTAAAATGGGTGTAACACCGAGAGTGCTTGTCTCTCAGGCTAAAAAGAAAGAAGTATAGAAAGTATTTTGTGAACTTGAAAGTAACTTAGAAGCATTAGCATTAGCTATTGTTACTGTTTTCCCCACCCCCCAAAAAAATATAGCATCCCCTGTTATTACTCCAAAAAAATTTCTGGGACCCAGCGACTGGTACTATTGTGACTGAGCTCCCAGGGCTGGCCCGAGGCACGTGGTGGAGGTGCTGAAAGGTGGCAGATCCCCGTTCAGAGGCTCTGTGGTTGGAGATAGCCAGGGTGTTGTCCCTCCCAACCTGTCTGGTGGCCCCCCTCACTGTCCCCAGCGTTTATCTCACACACATGATGCGGCTTTGTGGGAGGAATGAGGGGGACTTTGCATTCCTCTCACAGGATGATAGGGGCTTCTATCTAAATCTGTTCCATATGACCCATCTCACATGCTTGCTGGTTGTCTGGCCCAGGCCCTTGGGAAGGTCAGAGAGGGTATAAGTGGGAAAGTAACAGAACAGGGCTAATGCAGCCCCTTTTGCTTTGTTGGTCTGACCTAACTAGGTAAAGAAGAGTGAGTGTGTCTCAAGTTTGGAGAGAGAGAGCCTTCATCCCAGATTCCTTGGAAATGGTAGAAAGTGTGGCATAGAGGCTAAAGCTTGGAGTCAGGAAGGCTGGGAATCCCACCCTTGGTAAGCTCTGGGTGAGTCACCTCACTGACTTCCCTGAAGCTCAGTTTCCTTATCTATAAAATGGGGTTAATGCCTATTGTACCTCCTTCAAATGGTTATGAATTTTACACAACATCTTTTGTGTACCTTGCACATTTTAAAGCACTATAGATTAATTCATTCCATAAGTACGTATCATGGACTGGACCGTGTGGGGCAGACACAAAACCAAATGGACTTTATAAATGTTGGTCATTTTAATTGACTTAGGAGTTCAAATATTGTCTAAAAGCACCACATTCCTGCCCCAAATGACTAGTCATCAACACCACTGTCCAGAAACACCTCAAGGCACAATGTCTAGAATTCTGACCTTGGGGCCAGAAAGACCTTGTTCAGACACATACTAGCTGTGTTACCCTGAATAAGTCCCCTCACTGACATGAGCCTTAGTCCTTGTCTGAAAAAATGAGGGGAGTGTCCTTGACCACCAGTAAGATCCCTTTTGGCTCTGATTCTTGGATACCCAAACTCTGGTTGTATTGGCTTCCAAAGTGAAAGCCCCAACAACTGCCCCAATTCAGCCTAGGATTCTGGGCTCAAGTTGGAAGACCAGTGGAAGCAGGGGATGAAAACAGGCTAACTCCCAGATGAGCTATCTGCACCACCCCCCCCAACAAGCACACTTCCCCAGAATCTAGGAAGAACGAAGGATTGGTGCAAAGTTTTCAGCAAGAAAAGGGTGTGTTTGGGTGTGTGGGAGTGCTGAAAATCCTACCGGGTCACCTATAGTACAAGGTGTGTGTTTACCTAGAGCACAGAAATTCAGGAGGAGGGGGCTCCCCAACTAATCACCAGTCAGTAAACACATTTGTAGACACCCAGCAACTGAGATGAGCAACTCCATCTTTCTCTGGGCCCTAGAGCTGGCTATAGGAAAAGAAAAACACCAAATCCCTACAGTGACCTGAGCAGAAGACCTCCTCTGCCCTGGATTTGGAAGCCAATTCTGTTCCATTCGAATCCATTGAGTAACAAGAGAGCCAACCTCATCAGGGGCTGATAAAAAAAAAGGAGAGAGACAGTTCTTACTCTCAAGGAGCTAATACTCAAAGGGAGGGATGGGGCAGGAGTGAGGGCACACAAATAATACAAGAAAGATGGAGAAGAGAGAGTGTGTTAATAGTTTATCTTCCTGACCTTCAGTTTGCTCATCTGAAAAATGGGTATAATCTTAGCATCTATCTCACAAAATTGTGAGGCTTAAATGATATAATATAATGTAATACAAACTTTAAAATGCTACTTTGGAGATAAATGTCAGCTGTTTTATCATTATTATTTATTATTATTTATTTATAATAGATATATTTCTATAATATTAATTTAGTTATACAATATCTGTTGTAAACAATATCATATTAATGATGATACTGTTGATAAACGCTGACATATCTTACTTGCAAATGGAAGGGGGTGGGCGACTATCTTCTCTGGAGACAGAAATCCTGGTTTCAAATTCTGCCTCTGATGTCTACCTCAGGCAAGAAATGTCACTTTTCTGGGCCTCGTTTTTCTCATCTGTCAAATGAGGAGGTGGGAATAAGGTAACTCGGTGGCACAATAGATAGAACTTGGAGTTGGGAAGACCTGAGTTTGAATCTTGAGTCATATACTTACTAGCTGTGTTACCCTGGGCAAGTCACTTAACCCTGTATGTGTCAGTTTCCTCATTTGTAAAATGAGCTGGAAAAGGAAGTTTCCTTATCTGAAAAAAGGGGATAATAATAGCACCTGCCTCCCAAAATTGTTCTGAGGGTTAAATGAGATAATATTTGTAAATGTGCCTAACACAGAGCAGGTGCTAAGTAATGCTAGCTGTTGTTTTATTATTACAGTTTCTTCCAGCTCTAGGAGCAATACTATTTCCTTCTCTCAATTATTATTATTATTATTATTATTATTATTATTATTATTATTACTTTGCTTTTTGGAGGGCAGTTGGGGTTAAGTGATTTGCCCAAGTTTTTGTGTCAAGTGTCTGAGGCCAGATTTGAATTCAGGTCCTCCTGACTCCAGGGCCAGTGCTCTACTCACTGTGCCACCTAGCCGCCCCCTCTTCTCTCAATTATTGAGGAATATAGGGGCTAGATTGAAAGAGAGAAATAGAACCACCAATGGCTCTCTTTTTCAAGACTGTGTAATTGCTTACTTGAACTAGATCCATAACTAGGAATGTTTTCACTTGTCCGACATTTTGTCTCACATTTATTGGGGGATGGTGGAGCCCAAGGATGGTTGTTCTACATTGAAGTAAAGCTTGGCAGAAGAGTCCTGGAATCAGTAGGAAGGAATGTTACCTGTCTCCACTAGAGCCCTGGGACAAAGTCCAACTGTTCTGACATGAGTTTAAAACCAGTACCATTGACTGAGGGTCTCCCTTAAACTAAGCCCTCAGCTCATAATGTAAGCCAAGAATGTTCCCTTCCCAGGCCTGTTTCCCTGTTGTTGGCTGAGAAATCACCCACTCCCCCATCTGCCCTCCCCCAGAATCCAAGGATATTATGGCTTCAGGACAATACAAGCAAAACAATCCTGGCACACCTGGTCTTTGAGTCTCAGATGCTAAAAAAAAAAAAAAAATGAAGAGGAAAAGGTTCTGAACTATGGTGCCAACTGATTGCAAGTATCACCCAAGCTGTCTGGGCCCCAGGTTCCCAGCAAGGGACCAGGGGAGAAGGGACAAGCTCTCTTGGAAAGGCCGGAGGGAAAAATAACGTGAAAGAAACAGTGAGAATGGAAAAGAGAAGTTCTACAATGGACTTAGAAGGCCTTGGCTTTTTGGACGGGTGTTTCATCCAAACAATGAAAATACCTGTTCCTCTTGGGTAATATGACCCTATAATTATGCATAAGCACCCAGGTGGGTGTGCTCCGTCCCCACAATGAAAACACTAGGAAGCGGGGCTGACAAGACCCTTTCATGGCCATTTCTATCCCCCATGGCCCATTGCATCAAATCAGATCAGGTTACAGGATCTCATAGCTGTCGTGTCACCTGTGGACCACAATAGAGGGGAGCTGGCTTCATCCTGGAGACCTACTACGGGAAAGCAATCCAAGTGTGGGTGAACGAAGACCAGTCAAGTTTCCAGGATGAAACCCAGATAGACCACTGGAAAACCAAGAGCCCAGTGGACTACTTCAGGCCTGGCTCTCCAACTATCCTCAGACACTTAACTACCCAAACACCTTTTGAGCATGACAGGGAAAAGGCCTACCCAGGATATGTACTAATAACTTCAAGAAGGGAGGGTTTTAACTTTTGTTTCTTGAGGAAGTGGAGAGATATTGGAGGGCCCTCCAACAGGAAGAACTTAAGCATCTGAGGGAGGGTAAGACAGATCTTCTGAGTTCCCACCAATACTCCTAGCATCTTTATTGTCTCCTTCCCAACATTCCCCCTGCTGAGGTCTCCATCCTCACTTTTATCTCCTCAAATCTCTAGTCTTCCGAAGGGCAGGACACCTGCAACCTCCTTCCAGAAACCTTGACTGACCCCCTCCTCTTCATTTGTTGACTCTTTCCCATTCTTTAAATTAGTTTATGTAACTGTTGTATTTTGTTGCATCCTCCAGATAGACTATAAACTTCTCAAGGGAAGGAACCACCTTGTTCTTGTATCCCCAGAACACATATTAGGTGTATAATCAATATTTATTGAATAGAATTGAATTGTGCTTAGAGCTAAAAACTTACCTACAGCAAAGCCTCCAGGAGGCCAGAGAATCATAGAAGATTTAGAACTGTTGGACAGTTCAGAGATCCTACGCTCCTAGAAGTAGACCCAGAAAGGACCTCAGAGGTTATTAATCCCAACTCCCACATTTTACAGATAGAGAAACTAAGGCACAGTAAGGTTAAAATAACTTACTTAACATCATATGACTAGTAAGAGGCTATGGAAAGATTTGACTTGAGATCTTCCTAACTCCAAGACCAGGACCAGGACCCTACCCATTAGGCCATCAGCGTCCTTATTTTATAGAGGCTTAAAGAAATTAAATCCAATCCCACCTGCCTCCCATTTGCTGTCTGGAAAACTAGACAGTGCCCAGGAAGACAGGGATGGGACATTCCAATTCATGGAAACACCACTCCTCAAAAGACCTAAGCTCTCCTAGAATTTTCTTGTCCTCCACCAAGGGAATGGCTAACTTATGATTATAGGACACCTTATGGGTGGCCAGATGTTTGCCTGCTGCCCCAGAAATCTTGACTTATAATCCCCCCCTCCTTTAATGCCTCGTTGTGATTTGCTTAGCTGGCATTTGGGGAGTTGGGTTTCTGGGTGCTGAGCAGAGTCACTGGTGGCCAAGCCCCATTGCCAAACAAAAGACTGTCTGTTTGCTTGCCCTGCCTTCAGAGAGGCTTAAGGACATTTTTGTCATTTTTAAACGGCTAATATCATGGAGGGGGGGGGGGCAGTGGAGGAGAAGGGGGAGGGAATTTTTTTTTTTAAGTTGTCTAATCTCTTCAAGTTTAATCTTTGGTTTTTGAAAATTCCAGGCCTAGATGCAGATTGTTCTATTAGATTAATTAGGTCAAGATTACCTTGAACAGTGGGGCTCTGCTAGCTTTTGAAAATTCTTTTTTATTTTCTCCTCTTGGGTACAAAGTTAGGTGTCTTGTGTCTGAAAGGTAGGTGACCCTTCACTAAGACCTTGGAGTTGGGTCTTAGTAAATAATGTTTGTGTTGGGAAACATACTAGTCACTCCATGGTCTCCAGGCCACCAATCTCGTTGGATCATTCCTTTCAGAGACCAAGGTATTTGTCCATGGAGACTTCTCTATATAAAGGCAGAAAGGACATCTCTGGAGGCCCTCCCTGGAGAAATGCTTTAGTCTCTGGAGACAATCAGGACCATGGACCCACATCAAAATAACTAGCCCTGTTTTGTGATGGAAAGTTCCTTTGGGACAAGTCTCTCAGATTCCAAAGATTCTTCTTTAGAAAGTAGCACTAATAGCATTAATAACAATAACAATGTCTGACATTCTTAAAGAACTTTAAATTTTCTAATGCATTTCCATAATTATCTAACTTAAGCCTCACAGCAATCCTATCAGGTAGAGACTATGGGTATTGTTCTCTCCTTTTACAGACGAGGACACTGAGGCTCAGAGGAGTTAAATAATTTTCCCATAATTATCCAGATGGTAATAGCTGAACTGGAATTGGAACTTAGGCCTTCCTTGTTGAAGGCCATGGGGTATGGTGATTCAGAAGCCCTAAGTTCAAATCCTGCCTCTGGCATTACCCTGAGACCTCGATTAAGTCCCTTCCCTTTCCTGGGCCTCAGTTTCTTAATTTGTAAATGAGGGGGTTGAGCTAAATGGCCTCTGAGCTCCTTTCCAGGTCTGTGATCCCTATAATTTCAACTACAGTATTATATAAAGTATATTATACAATATATAATCCCACTATAACATGGACCCTATTCTGATTTAACCACTAAAGAAAACTCTTGGTGAAATAGAAAGAACCCTGAACTTTGGGGCAGAAGACACATGTTCAAATCCTGGCTCTCCCAGTTACTACCTACATGATGTTGGCATGTGATTTCACTTCTCTGAGACTGTTTCCTTTACTATAAAATGCAGGGGTTGGATGAGATGGCTCCCAAGGCTCCCTCTAGCTCTAAACCCCATGATTTCCTCTTCCAGCAAAGCTCCTGAAGGCAACAACAGCTTTCTTTGAGTTCCCTATATAGCTCCCACTTAGGAATCAAGGAATTCAGTCCTAAAACAGCTTGATTCCCCCTTAGTAATTTTTCCAATCTGTTAGCAGTTTAGAAAGCAATCCTTTGGGGCTTTCACCTCTAAATCGAGTTCTCTTGCTCTTTCAAGATTCTTTCTTGCTCCTTGTGCCTATAAACCCTGTGATCCCCATCATGGAGAAGGAGAAAAAAATGAAAAAGCAATTCTGGATGCCATTTTTGGAGATGGAAATTAACAAACTGGAGACTGTTCAGAAAAGGGCAAGCGGGATGGTGAGGGACCATGTCGTACAAGGACAACTGCAAGGAGCTGGGGATGTTTAAACTGGAGAAAAGATGGTTGGGGGCCAGGGAGGGGTGAATGTTGAGAGATGTCTGCTTTTCAGTATTTGAAGGGTTATTGTGAAAGAATTAAACTTATTCCACTTGGCTCTAGCAAGAGAAACTAGAAACAAGTGGAAAAAGGAAAGAGGAAAACTTAGGTTTGATGTTGGGAAATGCTTCCTAATAAGTAGAATTGTCCCAAAGTGTCATGGACTGCCTTGGGAGAAAGGGCACTCCCCATCCCTGGACATCTTCAAGCAGAGACTGATGGCCCACTTCTTAGGAATATAGAAGAGCCAGAAACAGTTGGGACTAACTGGTCTTTGGAGTACCCTCCAACTCTGATTCTATCATTCTACTGAATTCCATAAAATCTCCAGTAGTTTCATAAAACTATTCTATGATAATTCTAATGATAACATGTACATAACACTTACTATGTACCAGGTGCCATGCCAGACACTTGGCAGATATCATCTCACAACAAACATTGAGAAGGAGGTACCATTATTAGCCCCATTTTACAGATGGGAAAACTGAGGGAAAGGTCAAGTACCTATGTTTTCATCAGTGAAGGGAACTCCTCCTTTGGAAACTTCTTCCACTGATACCCAGTAGTACCATCTCTATTTGTTAGGGATATTGAGAGACCAGGTCACTTGCCTGTGGTCACATACCTGGTATGTGTCAGAGGTTGAATCTGAACCCAAGGCCAGCCCTCCATCTTCTATATTTTATTAGGGCAAGGACAGAGACAGGGCCTGGAGTGCTTGGTGGATTTGTGAATTGTGGATTTGTGATTCCACTGGTATAGGAAACTCCCAGTGGAGAAACGGCCTCTTCCAATTGGGGTCTGCACCTTCTCTGAAAAGAATATCAGAGGATATTCTTGGGGAGGGAAGCTCAGCTGGCCAGTGGCAGGACTGGAATCCAGACGTTTTCAGCTTTGAGGTTGGCCATTCCTATCCACCATGCCCCACTGCCTCTTTTACGAGTGATAAAAGAAATATGGCATACATTATCACCAAACCTCTGTCGCTAGGAGGTCCATTTAACCTTCTGCTCCTATTTTACTTCTGACCCTTCTGTAGCTAACAGGCTGTAGTTTTTGAGTCAATATTTGCCTTCCCTTAGCAGTTAAATGCAGTTTGGTGTTAATATACAGACACGTTTTCTATAGGTTTGGGGGTGGGCAGAGAAGGAAGTGCAGTATTTGTGTTTGAAAGAGGTTGAGGGCTCCAAAATGTTTCTTTGGCCCCACTTCAAACCACACAACTCCACCAAGCACTCCAGCCTCCTCTCCTTTCTCCTAGAATTCACCCTCTGTCTGTCCGACCTTCTGAAAGAAACCCATTGGAGAGTTGAAGCTTCCCCATGATGACTGCGGGGGCCCCCTTGCATTTTTTGGGTGAAACCAAGCAGTCTTTCAACAGGCCCCAAATCAAGTTTTTTTTTTTTTAAAGCAAGGGCTCTTGCCCAGTAGGAAATGAGAGGTGTTTACTTTCTGATACAAC